>CAWWDK010000133.1:6600000-6756000 GCA_963942575.1 Priocnemis perturbator | reverse complement strand
TAGGAGTAAAGATATTTGCATCTACATCACTGGGCGACATTGGCAATTCTGGATGCTCCGGCATATGTTTCGACCGGAGGCCAAAGAGAGTCGCTTTGGACACGTGCTACCGCACAAATCGTGTAAATTTGGACCCCCTGGACAAGATACGATGAGGCAGAGTCCTGTCAAATTGATAGCAGTAAAGATATTTGCATCTATATCACTGGGCGACATTGGTAATTCTGGATGCTCCGGCATATGATTCGACCTAAGTTCAAAGAGAGTCGCTTTGGACAAATGCTGCCGCCCAAATCATGTCCATTTGGATCCCCTGGACAATATACGATGAGGCAGAATCCTGTCAATTTGATGGGAGTAAAGATATTTGCATCCTTATCATTGGACGACATTGGCAATTCTGGATGCTCCGGCTTATGATTCGACCTGAATACAAAGAGAGTCGGTTTGGGCAAATGCTGCCGCCCAACACTTGTACATTTGGACCCCCTGGACAAGATACGATGAGGCAGAATCCTGTCAAATTGATAGGAGTAAAGATATTTGCATCTATATCATTGGTCAACATCGGCAATTCTGGATGGTCCGGCTTATGATCGACCTAAGTCCAAACAATGTCGTTTTGGACAAGTGCTACCGCAAAAATCTTGTACATTTGAACCTCGTGGACAAGATACGATGCGGCAGAATCCTGTCAAATTGATAGGAGTGATGATGTTTGCATCTATATCATTGGACGACATTGGCAATTCTGGATGCCCCGGCTTATGATCCGACCGGAGGCCAAACAGAGTCGCTTTGGACACGTGCTACCGCACAAATCTTGTACATTTGGACCCCCTGGACAAGATATGATGAGGCAGAATCCTGTCAAATTGATAGCAGTAAAGATATTTGCATCTATACCATTGCTCGACATTGGCAATTCTTGATGCTTCGGCTTATGGATCGACCCGAGTCCAAAGTGTTTCGCTTTGGACAAGGGCTACCGCACAAATCTTGTACATTTGAACCTCCGGACAAGGTATGATGAGGCATAATCCTATCACATTGATAGGAGTAAAGATATTTGCATCTATATCATTGGCCAACATCGGCAATTCTGGATGGTCCGGCTTATGGTTCGACATAAGTCCAAAGAATGTCGCTTTGGACAAGTGCTACCGCACAAATCTTGTACATTTGAACCTCGTGGACAAGATACGATGAGACAGAATCCTGTCAAATTGATAGCAGTAATGATATTTGCATCTATACCATTGCACGACATTGGCAATTCTTGATGCTTCGGCTTATGGATCGACCTGAGTCCAAAGTGTTTCGCTTTGGACAAGTGCTACCGCACAAATCTTGTACATTTGGACCTCCAGAACACGGTATGCTGAGATAGAATCCCGTCAAATTGATAGGAGTAAAGATATTTGCATCTATACCATTGCACGACATTGGCAATTCTGGATGCTCCGGCGTATGATTCGACCGGAGGCCAAAGAGAGTCGCATTGTATAAGTGCTACCGCACAAGTATTGTACATTTGGACCCCCTGGACAATATACCATGAGGCAGAATCCTGTCAATTTGATGGGAGTAAAGATATTTGCATCTATATCACTGGCCGACATTAGCAATTCTGGATGCTCCGGCATATGATTCGACCTAAGTTCAAAGAGAGTCGCTTTGGACAAATGCTGCCGCCCAAATCTTGTCCATTTGGACCACCTGGACAAGATATGATGAGGCAGAATCCTTTCAGATTGATAGGAGTAAAGATATTTGCATCTACATCACTGGGCGACATTGGCAATTCTGGATGCTCCGGCATATGTTTCGACCGGAGGCCAAAGAGAGTCGCTTTGGACACGTGCTACCGCACAAATCGTGTAAATTTGGACCCCCTGGACAAGATACGATGAGGCAGAGTCCTGTCAAATTGATAGCAGTAAAGATATTTGCATCTATATCACTGGGCGACATTGGTAATTCTGGATGCTCCGGCATATGATTCGACCTAAGTTCAAAGAGAGTCGCTTTGGACAAATGCTGCCGCCCAAATCATGTCCATTTGGATCCCCTGGACAATATACGATGAGGCAGAATCCTGTCAATTTGATGGGAGTAAAGATATTTGCATCCTTATCATTGGACGACATTGGCAATTCTGGATGCTCCGGCTTATGATTCGACCTGAATACAAAGAGAGTCGGTTTGGGCAAATGCTGCCGCCCAACACTTGTACATTTGGACCCCCTGGACAAGATACGATGAGGCAGAATCCTGTCAAATTGATAGGAGTAAAGATATTTGCATCTATATCATTGGTCAACATCGGCAATTCTGGATGGTCCGGCTTATGATCGACCTAAGTCCAAACAATGTCGTTTTGGACAAGTGCTACCGCAAAAATCTTGTACATTTGAACCTCGTGGACAAGATACGATGCGGCAGAATCCTGTCAAATTGATAGGAGTGATGATGTTTGCATCTATATCATTGGACGACATTGGCAATTCTGGATGCCCCGGCTTATGATCCGACCGGAGGCCAAACAGAGTCGCTTTGGACACGTGCTACCGCACAAATCTTATACATTTGGACCCCCTGGACAAGATATGATGAGGCAGAATCCTGTCAAATTGATAGCAGTAAAGATATTTGCATCTATACCATTGCTCGACATTGGCAATTCTTGATGCTTCGGCTTATGGATCGACCCGAGTCCAAAGTGTTTCGCTTTGGACAAGGGCTACCGCACAAATCTTGTACATTTGAACCTCCGGACAAGGTATGATGAGGCATAATCCTATCACATTGATAGGAGTAAAGATATTTGCATCTATATCATTGGCCAACATCGGCAATTCTGGATGGTCCGGCTTATGGTTCGACATAAGTCCAAAGAATGTCGCTTTGGACAAGTGCTACCGCACAAATCTTGTACATTTGAACCTCGTGGACAAGATACGATGAGGCAGAATCCTGTCATATTGATAGCAGTAAAGATATTTGCATCTATATCATTGGACGACATTGGCAATTCTGGATGCCCCGGCTTATGATTCGACCTGAGTCCAAAGAGAGTCGCTTCGGACAAGGGCTGCCGCACAAATCTTGTACATTTGAACCTCCGGACAAGGTATGATGAGGCATAATCCTATCACATTGATAGGAGTAAAGATATTTGCATCTATACCATTGCACGACATTGGCAATTCTGGATGCTCCGGCGTATGATTCGACCGGAGGCCAAAGAGAGTCGCATTGTATAAGTGCTACCGCACAAGTATTGTACATTTGGACCCCCTGGACAATTACGATGAGGCAGAATCCTGTCAATTTGATGGGAGTAAAGATATTTGAATCTACATCACTGGGCGACATTGGCAATTCTGGATGCCCCGGCATATGATTCGACCGGAGCCCAAAGAGAGTCGCTTTGGACACGTGCTACCGCACAAATCGTGTAAATTTGGACCCCCTGGACAAGATACGATGAGGCAGAGTCCTGTCAAATTGATAGCAGTAAAGATATTTGCATCTATATCACTGGGCGACATTGGTAATTCTGGATGCTCCGGCATATGATTCGACCTAAGTTCAAAGAGAGTTGCTTTGGACAAATGCTGCCGCCCAAATCTTGTCCATTTGGATCCCCTGGACAATATACGATGAGGCAGAATCCTGTCAATTTGATGGGAGTAAAGATATTTGCATCTATATCATTGGACGACATTGGCAATTCTGGATGCTCCGGCTTATGATTCGATCTGAATACAAAGAGAGTCGGTTTGGGCAAATGCTGCCGCCCAAAACTTGTACATTTGGACCCCCTGGACAAGATACGATGAGACAGAATCCTGTCAAATTGATAGCAGTAATGATATTTGCATCTATACCATTGCACGACATTGGCAATTCTTGATGCTTCGGCTTATGGATCGACCTGAGTCCAAAGTGTTTCGCTTTGGACAAGTGCTACCGCACAAATCTTGTACATTTGAACCTCCGGAACAAGGTATGATGAGGCAGAATCCTATCACATTGATAGGAGTGAAGATATTTGCATCTATATCATTGGTCAACATCGGCAGTTCTGGATGGTCCGGCGTATGGTTCGACCTAAGTCCAAAGAATGTCGCTTTGGACAAGTGCTACCGCACAAATCTTGTACATTTGAACCTCGTGGACAAGATACGATGAGGCAGAATCCTGTCATATTGATAGCAGTAAAGATATTTGCATCTATATCATTGGACGACATTGGCAATTCTGGATGCCCCGGCTTATGATTCGACCTGAGTCCAAAGAGAGTCGCTTCGGACAAGGGCTACCGCAAGAAATCTTGTACATTTGAACCTCCGGACAAGGTATGATGAGGCATAATCCTATCACATTGATAGGAGTAAAGATATTTGCATCTATACCATTGCACGACATTGGCAATTCTGGATGCTCCGGCGTATGATTCGACCGGAGGCCAAAGAGAGTCGCATTGTATAAGTGCTACCGCACAAGTATTGTACATTTGGACCCCCTGGACAATTACGATGAGGCAGAATCCTGTCAATTTGATGGGAGTAAAGATATTTGAATCTACATCACTGGGCGACATTGGCAATTCTGGATGCCCCGGCATATGATTCGACCGGAGCCCAAAGAGAGTCGCTTTGGACACGTGCTACCGCACAAATCGTGTAAATTTGGACCCCCTGGACAAGATACGATGAGGCAGAGTCCTGTCAAATTGATAGCAGTAAAGATATTTGCATCTATATCACTGGGCGACATTGGTAATTCTGGATGCTCCGGCATATGATTCGACCTAAGTTCAAAGAGAGTTGCTTTGGACAAATGCTGCCGCCCAAATCTTGTCCATTTGGATCCCCTGGACAATATACGATGAGGCAGAATCCTGTCAATTTGATGGGAGTAAAGATATTTGCATCTATATCATTGGACGACATTGGCAATTCTGGATGCTCCGGCTTATGATTCGACCTGAATACAAAGAGAGTCGGTTTGGGCAAATGCTGCCGCCCAAAACTTGTACATTTGGACCCCCTGGACAAGATACGATGAGACAGAATCCTGTCAAATTGATAGCAGTAATGATATTTGCATCTATACCATTGCACGACATTGGCAATTCTTGATGCTTCGGCTTATGGATCGACCTGAGTCCAAAGTGTTTCGCTTTGGACAAGTGCTACCGCACAAATCTTGTACATTTGAACCTCCGGAACAAGGTATGATGAGGCAGAATCCTATCACATTGATAGGAGTGAAGATATTTGCATCTATATCATTGGTCAACATCGGCAGTTCTGGATGGTCCGGCGTATGGTTCGACCTAAGTCCAAAGAATGTCGCTTTGGACAAGTGCTACCGCACAAATCTTGTACATTTGAACCTCGTGGACAAGATACGATGAGGCAGAATCCTGTCAAATTGATAGCAGTAAAGATATTTGCATCTATATCATTGCACGACATTGGCAATTCTTGATGCTTCGGCTTATGGATCGACCTGAGTCCAAGGAGTTCCGCTTTTGTCTAGTGCTACCGCACACATCTTCTACACTTGATCCTCCTGGACAAGACATGATGAGCCAGAATCCTGTCAAATTGATCGGAGTAAAGATATTTGCATCTATATCATTGGACGACATTGGCAATTCTGGATGCTTGACATATGATTCGACCTGAGTCAAAGAGATTGGCTTTTGAAAGTGCTAACGCACAAATCTTGTCCATTTGGACCTCCTGGACAAGATATGATGAGGCAGATTCCTGTCAAATTGACTGCAGTAAAGATATTTGCATCTATACCATTGCACGACATTGGCAATTCTTGATGCTTCGGCTTATGGATCGACCTGAGTCCAAAGAGATTCGTTTTTGTGAAGTGCTAACGCACAAATCTTGTACATTTGGACCTCCTGCACAAGGTATGATGAGGCAAAATCCTGTCACATTAATAGGAGTAAAGATATTTGCATCTATATCATTGGACGACATTGGCAATTCTGGATGCCCCGGCTTATGATCCGACCGGAGGCCAAAGAGAGTCGCTTTGGACACGTGCTACCGCACAAATCTTGTACATTTGGACCTCCTGCACAAGGTATGATGAGACAGAATCCTGTCAAATTGATAGCAGTAATGATATTTGCATCTATACCAATGCACGACATTGGCAATTCTTGATGCTTCGGCCTATGGATCGACCTGAGTACAAAGTGTTTCGCTTTGGACAAGTTCTACCGCACAAATCTTGTACATTTGAACCTCGTGGTCAAGATACGATGAGGCAGAATCATGTCAAATTGATAGGAGTAAAGATATTTGCATCTATATCATTGGTCAACATCGGCAATTCTGGATGGTCCGGCTTATGGTTCGACATAAGTCCAAAGAATGTCGCTTTGGGCAAGTGCTACCGCAACAAATCGTGTACATTTGGACCCCCTGGACAAGATACGATGAGGCAGAATCCTTTCAAATTGATAGCGGTAAAGATATTTGGATCTATACCATTGCTCGACATTGGCAATTCTTGATGCTTCGGCCTATGGATCGACCTGAGTCCAAAGAGAGTCGCTTTGGACAAGGGCTACCGCACAAGTCTTGTACCTTTGGACCCCCTGGACAATATACGATGATCTAGAATCCTGTCAAATTGATAGCAGTAAAGATATTTGCATCTATATCATTGGACGACATTGGCAATTATGGATACCCCGGCTTATGATTCGACCTGAGTCCAAAGAGAGTCGCTTTGGACAAGGGCTACCGCACAAATCTTGTACATTTGAACCTCCGGAACAAGGTATGATGAGGCAGAATCCTATCACATTGATAGGAGTAAAGATATTTGCATCTATATCGTTGCTCAACATCGGCAGTTCTGGATGGTCCGGCTTATGGTTCGACCTAACTCCAAAGAATGTCGCTTTGGACAAGTGCTACCCACAAATCTTGTACATTTGAACCTCGTGGACAAGATACGATGAGGCAGAATCCTGTCAAATTTATAGGAGTAAAGATATTTGCATCTATATCATTGGTCAACATCGACAATTCTGAATGGTCCGGCTTATGTTCGACCTAAGTCCAAACAATGTCGTTTTGGACAAGTGCTACCGCACAAATCTTGTACATTTGAACCTCGTGGACAAGATACGATGCGGCAGAATGCTGTAAAATTGATAGGAGTGAGGATATTTGCATCTATATCATTGGACGACATTGGCCAATTCTGGATGCTCGGCATATGATTCGACCTGAGTCCAAAGAGAGTCGGTTTGGACAAATGCTGCCGTTAAAAAACTTGTACATTAGGACCTCCTGGAAAATGTATGGTAAGGCAGAATCCTATCACATTGATGGGAGTAAAGATATTTGCATCTATATCATTGGACGACATTGTCAATCCTGGGCATCCGGCTTATAATTAGACCTGAATTCAAAGAGAGTCGGCCTGGGCAAGTGCTACCGCACAACTCTTGTACTTTTGAACCTCCTGGACAAGATACGATGAGGTAGAATGCTGTAAAATTGATAGGAGTGAGGATATTTGCCTCTATATCATTGAACAATATCGGCAATTTTGGATTCTTCGCCTTATGATTCGACCTGAATCCAAAGGGAGTCGCTTTGGTCAAGTGCTACCGCACAAAGCTTGTACATTTGAACCTCCTGGGCAAGGTACCATGAGGCAGAATCCTGTCAAATTGATAGGTTTAAAGATATTTGCATCTATATCTTAGGACGACATTAGGCAATTCTGGATGCTCCGGTTTCTGATTCGACCTGAGTCCAAAGAGTTTCGCTTTGGACAAGTGCTACCGCAACAAATCGTGTACATTTGGACACCCTGGACAAGATACGATGAGACAGAATCCTGTCAAATTGATAGCAGTAATGATATTTGCATCTATACCATTGCACGACATTGGCAATTCTTGATGCTTCGGCTTATGGATCGACCTGAGTCCAAAGTGTTTCGCTTTGGACAAGTGCTACCGCACAAATCTTGTCCATTTGGACCTCCGGAACACGGTATGCTGAGATAGAATCCCGTCAAATTGATAGGAGTAAAGATATTTGCATCTATACCATTGCACGACATTGGCAATTCTGGATGCTCCGGCGTATGACTCGACCGGAGGCCAAAGAGAGTCGCATTGTATAAGTGCTACCGCACAAGTATTGTACATTTGGACCCCCTGGACAATATAAGATGAGGCAGAATCCTGTCAATTTGATGGGAGTAAAGATATTTGCATCTATATCATTGGACGACATTGGCAATTCTGGATGCTCCGGCTTATGATTCGACCTGAATACAAAGAGAGTCGGTTTGGGCAAATGCTGCCGCCCAAAACTTGTGCATTTGGACCTCCTGGAAAAGGTAGGATGAGGCAGAATCCTGTCACATTGATTAGAGTAAATATATTTGCATCTATATCATTGGTCAACAACGGCAATTCTGGATGGTCCGGCTTATGGTTCGACATAAGTCCAAAGAATGTCGCTTTGGACAAGTGGTACCGCACAAATCTTGTACATTTGGACCTCCTGTACAAGGTATGATGTTGCAGAATCCTATCACATTGATTGCAGTAAAGATATTTGCATCTATACCATTGCACGACATTGGCAATTCTTGATGGTCCGGCTTATGGTTCGACATAAGTCCACAGAATGTCGCTTTGGACAAGTGCTACCGCAACAAATCGCGTACATTTGGACCCCCTGGATAAGACACGATGAGGCAGAATCCTGTCAAATTGATTGCAGTTAAGATATTTGCATCTATACCATTGCACGACATTGGCAATTCTGGATGCTCGGCATATGATTCGACCTGAGTTCAAAGTGAGTCGCTTTGGACACGTGCTACCGCACAAATCTTGTACATTTGGATCCCCTGGACAAGATGCGATGAGGCTGAATCCTGTCACGTTGATAGGAGTGAAGATATTTGCATCTAAATCATTGGACGACATTGGCAATTCTGGATGTTTCAGCTTAGGGATCGACCTGAGTCCAAAGAGTTTTGCTTTTGTCTAGTGCTACCGCACAAATCTTGTACACTTGATCCTCCTGGACAAGACACGATGAGCCAGAATCCTGTTAAATTGATAGGAGTGAAGATATTTGCATCTATATCATTAGACGGCATTAGCAATTCTGGATGGTCGGCATATGATTCTACCTGAGTTCAGAGAGAGTCGCTTTGGACACGTGCTACCGCACAAATCTTGTACATTTGGATCCCCTGGACAAGATGCGATGAGGCAGAATCCTGTCAAATTGATAGCAGTAAAAATATTTGCATTTATATCATTGCACGACATTCGCAATTCTGGATGCTTCGGCTTATGGATCGAATTGTGTCCAAAGAGTTTCGCTTTTGTCTAGTGCTACCGCACAAAACTTGTACACTTGATCCTCCTGGACAAGACACGATGAGCCAGAATCCTGTTAAATTGATAGGAGTGAAGATATTTGCATCTATATCACTAGACGACATTGGCAATTCTGGATGCTCCGGCATATGATTTGACCGGAGGCCAAAGAGAGTCGCTTTGGACAAGTGCTACCGCACAAATCTTGTACATTTGGACCCCCTGGACAAGATGCGAAAAGGCAGAATCCTGTCAAATTGATAGCAGTAAAAATATTTGCATCTATATCATTGGACGACATTAGCAAATCTGGATGCACCGGCTTATGATTCGACCTGAGTCCAAAGAGAGTCGCTTTTGACAAGTGCTACCGCACAAATCGTGTACACTTGATCCTCCTGGACAAGACACGATGAGCCAGAATCCTGTCAAATTGATAGGAGTAAAGATATTTGCATCTATATCATTCCGATAAGATCGGCAATTTGTGTTACTTCGGCATATGGATCGACCTGAGTCCAACGAGAGTCGGTTTGGACAAATGCTGCGGCACAAAACTCGTGCATTTGGACTTCCTGGAAAAGGTAGGATAAGGCAGAATCCTGTCACAATGATAGGAGTGAAGATATTTGCATCTATATCATTGGACGACATTGGCAATTCTGGATGCACCGGCTTATGATTCGACCTGAGTCCAAAGAGAGTCGCTTTCGACAAGTGCTACCGCACAAATCGTGTACATTTGGACCTCCTGTACAAGGTATGATGAGGCAGAATCCCATCACATTGATAGGAGTAAAGATATTTGCATCTATATCATTGGACTACATTGGCAATTCTGGATGCTCCGGCATATGATTCGCCCGGAGGCCAAAGAGAGTCGCTGTGGACACGTGCTACCGCACAAATCTTGTACATCTGGACCCCCTGGACAAGATACGATGAGGCAGAATCCTGTCAAATTGATAGCAGTAAAGATATTTGCATCTATATCATTGCACGACATTGGCAGTTCTGGATGCTTCGGCTTATGGATCGACCTGAGTCCAAAGAGTTTCGCTTTTGTGTAGTGCTACCGCACAAATCTTGTACACTTGATCCTCCTGGACAAGACACGATGAGCCAGAATCCTGTAAAATTCATAGGAGTGAAGATATTTGCATCTATATCATTGGACGACATTGGCAATTCTGAATGCTCGGCATATGATTCGACCTGAGTCCAAGAGAGTCGCTTTGGACAAGTGCTACCGCACAAATCTTGTATGTGTGGACCTCCTGTACAAGGTATGATGAGGCAGAATCCTATCACATTGATAGGAGTAAAGATATTTGCATCTATATCATTGGACTACACTGGCAATTCTGGATGCTCCGGCATATGATTCGCCCGGAGGCCAAAGAGAGTCGCTGTGGACACGTGCTACCGCACAATTCTAGTACATCTGGACCCCCTGGACAAGATACGATGAGGCAGAATCCTGTCAAATTGATAGCAGTAAAGATATTTGCATCTATATCATTGCACGACATTGGCAATTCTGGATGCTTCGGCTTATGGATCAACCTGAGTCCAAAGAGTTTCGCTTTTGTGTAGTGCTACCGCACAAATCTTGTACACTTGATCCTCCTGGACAAGACACGATGAGCCAGAATCCTGTAAAATTCATAGGAGTGAAGATATTTGCATCTATATCATTGGACGACATTGGCAATTCTGAATGCTCGGCATATGATTCGACCTGAGTCCAAGAGAGTCGCTTTGGACAAGTGCTACCGCACAAATCTTGTATGTATGGACCTCCTGTACAAGGTATGATGAGGCAGAATCCTATCACATTGATAGGATTAAAGATATTTGCATCTATATCATTGGACGACATTGGCAATTCTGGATGCTCCGGCGTATGATTCGACCTGAATCCAAAGACAGTCGCTTTGGACAAGTGCTACCGCACAAATGTTGTACATTTAGACCTCCTGGAAAAGATATGATGAGGCAGAATCCTGTCACATTGATAGGAGTGAAGATATTTGCATCTAAATCATTGGACGACATTGGCAATTCTGGATGCTTCAGCTTATGATTCGACCTGAGTCCAAAGAGAGTCGCTGTGAACACGTGCTACCGCACAAATCTTGTACATCTGGACCCCCTCGACAAGATACGATGAGGTAGAATCCTGTCAAATTGATAGCAGTAAAGATATTTGCATCTATATCATTGCACGACATTGGCAATTCTGGATGCTTCGGCTTATGGATCGACCTGAGTCCAAAGAGTTTCGCTTTTGTGTAGTGCTACCGCACAAATCTTGTACACTTGATCCTCCTGGACAAGACACGATAAACCAGAATCCTGTAAAATTGATAGGAGTGAAGATATTTGCATCTATATCATTGGACGACATTGGCAATTCTGGATGCTCGGCATATGATTCGACCTGAGTCCAAAGAGAGTCGCTTTGGACAAGTGCTACCGCACAAATCTTGTATGTGTGGACCTCCTGTACAAGGTATGATGAGGCAGAATCCTATCACATTGATAGGATTAAAGGTATTTGCATCTATATCATTGGACGACATTGGCAATTCTGGATGCTCCGGCGTATGATTCGACCGGAGGCCAAAGAGAGTCGCTTTGGACAAGTGCTACCGCACAAATCTTGTACATTTGGACCTCCTGGACAAGACTCGATGAGCCAGAATCCTGTCAAATTGATAGGAGTGAAGATATTTGCATCTATATCATTGGACGACATTGGCAATAATGGAAGCTCCGGCTTATGATTCGACCTGAGTCCAATGAAAGTCGCTTTGGACAAGTGCTACCGCACAAATCTTGTTCATTTGGACCTCCTGGACAAGGTATGATGAGGCAGAATCCTATCACATCGATAGGAGTGAAGATATTTATATCTATATCACTAGACGACATTGGCAATTCTGGATGCTCCGGCATATGATTTGACCGCAGGCCAAAGAGAGTCGCTTTGGACACGTGCTACCGCACAAATCTTGTACATTTGGACCCCCTGGACAAGATACGATGAGGCAGAATACTGTCAAATTGATAGAGGTAAAGATATTTGCATCTATATCATTGCACAACATTGGCAATTCTGGATGCTTCGGCTTATGGACCGACCTGAGTCCAAAGAGTTTCGCTTTTGTCTAGTGCTACCGCACAAATCTTGTACATTTGAATCTCCTGGAAAAGGTATGGCGAGGCAGAATCCTGTCACATTGATAGTAGTAAAGATATTTGCATCGATATCATTGGACGACATAGGCAATCCTGGGGATCCGGCTCATGATTCGATCGGAGGCCAAAGAGAGTCGCTTTGGACACGTGCTACCGCACAAATCTTTTACATTTGGACCCCCTGGACAAGATACGATGAGGCAGAATACTGTCAAATTGATAGAAGTAAAGATATTTGCATCTATATCATTGCACGACATTGGCAATTCTGGATGCTTCGGCTTATGGATCGACCTGAGTCCAAAGAGTTTCGCTTTTGTCTAGTGCTACCGCACAAATCTTGTACACTTGATCCTCCTGGAAAAGATATGATGAGGCAGAATCCTGTCACATTGATAGGAGTGAAGATATTTGCATCTAAATCATTGGACGACATAGGCAATTCTGGATGCTTCGGCTTATGATTCGACCTGAGTCCAAAGAGAGTCGCTTTGGACAAGTGCTACCGCAAAAATCTTGTACATTTGGACCTCCTGTACAAGGTATGATGAGGCAGAATCGCATCACATTGATAGGAGTAAAGATATTTGCATCTATATAATTGGACGACATTGGCAATTCTGGATGCTCCGGCATATGATTCGCCCGGAGGCCAAAGAGAGTCGCTTTGGACACGTGCCACCGCACAAATCTTGTACATCTGGACCTCTTGGACAAGATACGATGAGGCAGAATCCTGTCAAATTGATAGCAGTGAAGATATTTGCATCTATATCACTAGACGACATTGGCAATTCTGGATGCTCCGGCATATGATTTGACCGGAGGCCAAAGAGAGTCGCTTTGGACACGTGCTACCGCACAAATCTTGTACATTTGGACCCCCTGGACAAGATACGATGAGGCAGAATACTGTCAAATTGATAGAAGTAAAGATATTTGCATCTATATCATTGCACGACATTGGCAATTCTGGATGCTTCGGCTTATGGATCGACTTGTGACCAAAGAGTTTCGCTTTTGTCTAGTGCTACCGCACAAAACCTGTACACTTGATCCTCCTGGACAAGACACGATGAGCCAGAATCCTGTTAAATTGATAGGAGTGAAGATATTTGCATCTATATCATTAGACGGCATTAGCAATTCTGGATGGTCGGCATATGATTCTACCTGAGTTCAAAGAGAGTCGCTTTGGACACGTGCTACAGCACAAATCTTGTACATTTGGATCCCCTGGACAAGATGCGATGAGGCAGAATCCTGTCAAATTGATAGCAGTAAAAATATTTGCATCTATATCATTGCACGACATTGGCAATTCTGGATGCTTCGGCTTATGGATTGACCTGAGTCCAAAGAGTTTCGCTTTTGTGTAGTGCTACCGCACAAATCTTGTACACTTGATCCTCTTGGACAAGACACGATGAGCCAGAATCCTGTAAAATTGATAGGAGTGAAGATATTTGCGTCTATATCATTGGACGACATTGGCAATTCTGGATGCTCGGCATATGATTCGACCTGAGTCCAAAGAGAGTCGCTTAGGACAAGTGCTACCGCACAAATCTTGTATGTGTGGACCTCCTGTACAAGGTATGATGAGGCAGAATCCTATCACATTGATAGGATTAAAGGTATTTGCATCTATATCATTGGACGACATTGGCAATTCTGGATGCTCCGGCGTATGATTCGACCGGAGGCCAAAGAGAGTCGCTTTGGACAAGTGCTACCGCACAAATCTTGTTCATTTGGACCTCCTGGACAAGGTATGATGAGGCAGAATCCTATCACATCGATAGGAGTGAAGATATTTATATCTATATCACTAGACGACATTGGCAATTCTGGATGCTCCGGCATATGATTTGACCGGAGGCCAAAGAGAGTCGCTTTGAACACGTGCTACCGCACAAATCTTGTACATTTGGACCCCCTGGACAAGATACGATGAGGCAGAATACTGTCAAATTGATAGAGGTAAAGATATTTGCATCTATATCATTGCACAACATTGGCAATTCTGGATGCTTCGGCTTATGGACCGACCTGAGTCCAAAGATTTTCCCTTTTGTCTAGTGCTACCGCACAAATCTTGTACATTTGAATCTCCTGGAAAAGGTATGGCGAGGCAGAATCCTGTCACATTGATAGTAGTAAAGATATTTGCATCGATATCATTGGACGACATTGGCAATCCTGGGGATCCGGCTCATGATTCGATCGGAGGCCAAAGAGAGTCGCTTTGGACACGTGCTACCGCACAAATCTTTTACATTTGGACCCCCTGGACAAGATGCTTTGAGGCAGAATCCTGTCAAATTGATAGCAGTCAAAATATTTGCATCTAAATCATTGGACGACATTGGCAATTCTGGATGGTTCGGCTTATGGATCGACCTGAGTCCAAAGAGTTTCGCTTTTGTCTAGTGCTACCGCACAAATCTTGTACACTTGATCCTCCTGGAAAAGATATGATGAGGCAGAATCCTGTCACATTGATAGGAGTGAAGATATTTGCATCTAAATCATTGGACGACATAGGCAATTCTGGATGCTTCGGCTTATGATTCGACCTGAGTCCAAAGAGAGTCGCTTTGGACAAGTGCTACCGCAAAAATCTTGTACATTTGGACCTCCTGTACAAGGTATGATGAGGCAGAATCGCATCACATTGATAGGAGTAAAGATATTTGCATCTATATAATTGGACGACATTGGCAATTCTGGATGCTCCGGCATATGATTCGCCCGGAGGCCAAAGAGAGTCGCTTTGGACACGTGCCACCGCACAAATCTTGTACATCTGGACCTCTTGGACAAGATACGATGAGGCAGAATCCTGTCAAATTGATAGCAGTGAAGATATTTGCATCTATATCACTAGACGACATTGGCAATTCTGGATGCTCCGGCATATGATTTGACCGGAGGCCAAAGAGAGTCGCTTTGGACACGTGCTACCGCACAAATCTTGTACATTTGGACCCCCTGGATAAGATACGATGAGGCAGAATACTGTCAAATTGATAGAAGTAAAGATATTTGCATCTATATCATTGCACGACATTGGCAATTCTGGATGCTTCGGCTTATGGATCGACTTGTGACCAAAGAGTTTCGCTTTTGTCTAGTGCTACCGCACAAAACCTGTACACTTGATCCTCCTGGACAAGACACGATGAGCCAGAATCCTGTTAAATTGATAGGAGTGAAGATATTTGCATCTATATCATTAGACGGCATTAGCAATTCTGGATGGTCGGCATATGATTCTACCTGAGTTCAAAGAGAGTCGCTTTGGACACGTGCTACAGCACAAATCTTGTACTTTTGGATCCCCTGGACAAGATGCGATGAGGCAGAATCCTGTCAAATTGATAGCAGTAAAAATATTTGCATCTATATCATTGCACGACATTGGCAATTCTGGATGCTTCGGCTTATGGATTGACCTGAGTCCAAAGAGTTTCGCTTTTGTGTAGTGCTACCGCACAAATCTTGTACACTTGATCCTCTTGGACAAGACACGATGAGCCAGAATCCTGTAAAATTGATAGGAGTGAAGATATTTGCGTCTATATCATTGGACGACATTGGCAATTCTGGATGCTCGGCATATGATTCGACCTGAGTCCAAAGAGAGTCGCTTAGGACAAGTGCTACCGCACAAATCTTGTATGTGTGGACCTCCTGTACAAGGTATGATGAGGCAGAATCCTATCACATTGATAGGATTAAAGGTATTTGCATCTATATCATTGGACGACATTGGCAATTCTGGATGCTCCGGCGTATGATTCGACCGGAGGCCAAAGAGAGTCGCTTTGGACAAGTGCTACCGCACAAATCTTGTTCATTTGGCCCTCCTGGACAAGGTATGATGAGGCAGAATCCTATCACATCGATAGGAGTGAAGATATTTATATCTATATCACTAGACGACATTGGCAATTCTGGATGCTCCGGCATATGATTTGACCGGAGGCCAAAGAGAGTCGCTTTGAACACGTGCTACCGCACAAATCTTGTACATTTGGACCCCCTGGACAAGATACGATGAGGCAGAATACTGTCAAATTGATAGAGGTAAAGATATTTGCATCTATATCATTGCACAACATTGGCAATTCTGGATGCTTCGGCTTATGGACCGACCTGCGTCCAAAGAGTTTCCCTTTTGTCTAGTGCTACCGCACAAATCTTGTACATTTGAATCTCCTGGAAAAGGTATGGCGAGGCAGAATCCTGTCACATTGATAGTAGTAAAGATATTTGCATCGATATCATTGGACGACATTGGCAATCCTGGGGATCCGGCTCATGATTCGATCGGAGGCCAAAGAGAGTCGCTTTGGACACGTGCTACCGCACAAATCTTTTACATTTGGACCCCCTGGACAAGATGCTTTGAGGCAGAATCCTGTCAAATTGATAGCAGTCAAAATATTTGCATCTAAATCATTGGACGACATTGGCAATTCTGGATGCTTCGGCTTATGGATCGACCTGAGTCCAAAGAGTTTCGCTTTTGTCTAGTGCTACCGCACAAAACTTGTACACTTGATCCTCCTGGACAAGACACGATGAGCCAGAATCCTGTTAAATTGATAGGAGTGAAGATATTTGCATCTATATCACTAGACGACATTGGCAATTCTGGATGCTCCGGCATATGATTTGACCGGAGGCCAAAGAGAGTCGCTTTGGACAAGTGCTACCGCACAAATCTTGTTCATTTGGACCCCCTGGACAAGATGCGAAAAGGCAGAATCCTGTCAAATTGATAGCAGTAAAAATATTTGCATCTATATCATTGGACGACATTAGCAATTCTGGATGCACCGGCTTATGACTCGACCTGAGTCCAAAGAGAGTCGCTTTGGACAAGTGCTACCGCACAAATCGTGTACATTTGGACCTCCTGTACAAGGTATGATGAGACAGAATCCCATCACATTGATAGGAGTAAAGATATTTGCATCTATATCATTGGACGACATTGGCAATTCTGGATGCTCCGGCATATGATTCGCCCGGAGGCCAAAGAGAGTCGCTTTGGACACGTGCTACCGCACAAATCTTGTACATCTGGACCTCTTGGACAAGATACGATGAGGCAGAATCCTGTCAAATTGATAGCAGTAAAGATATTTGCATCTATATCATTGCACGACATTGGCAATCCTGGATGCTTCGGCTTATGGATCGACCTGAGTCCAAAGAGTTTCGCTTTTGTGTAGTGCTACCGCACAAATCTTGTACACTTGATCCTCCTGGACAAGACACGATGAGCCAGAATCCTGTAAAATTCATAGGAGTTAAGATATTTGCATCTATATCATTGGACGACATTGGCAATTCTGAATGCTCGGCATATGATTCGACCTGAGTCCAAAGAGAGTCGCTTTGGACAAGTGCTACCGCACAAATCTTGTATGTGTGAACCTCTTGTACAAGGTATGATGAGGCAGAATCCTATCACATTGATAGGATTAAAGATATTTGCATCTATATCATTGGACGACATTGGCAATTCTGGATGCTCCGGCGTATGATTCGACCGGAGGCCAAAGAGAGTCGCTTTGGACAAGTGCTACCACACAAATCTTGTACTTTTGGACCTCCTGGACAATATACGATGAGGCAAAATCCTGTCAAATTGATAACAGTAAATATATTTGCATCTATATCATTGGACGACATTGGCAATTCTGGTTGCTCCGGCTTATGATTCGACCTGAATCCAAAGACAGTCGCTTTGGACAAGTGCTACCGCACAAATGTTGTACATTTAGACCTCCTGGAAAAGATATGATGAGGCAGAATCCTGTCACATTGATAGGAGTGAAGATATTTGCATCTAAATCATTGGACGACATTGGCAATTCTGGATGCTTCGGCTTATAATTCGACCTGAGTCCAAAGAGAGTCGCTTTGGACAAATGCTGCCGCCCAAATCTTGTATATTTGGACCCCCTGGACAAGGTATGATAAGGCAGAATCCTATCACATCGATAGGAGTGAAGATATTTGCATCTATATCACTAGACGACATTGGCAATTCTGGATGCTTCGGCTTATGGATCGACCTGAGTCCAAAGAGTTTCGCTTTAGTCTAGTGCTACCGCACAAATCTTGTACACTTAATCCTCCTGGACAAGGCACGATGAGCCAGAATCCTGTCAAATTGATAGAAGTGAAGATATTTGCATCTATATCACTAGACGACATTGGCAATTCTGGATGCTCCGGCATATGATTTGACCGGAGGCCAAAGAGAGTCGCTTTGGACAAGTGCTACCGCACAAATCTTGTACATTTGGACCCCCTGGACAAGATACGATGAGGCAGAATACTGTCAAATTGATAGAAGTAAAGATATTTGCATCTATATCATTGCACGACATTGCCAATTCTGGATGCTTCGGCTTATGGATCGACTTGTGTCCAAAGAGTTTCGCTTTTGTCTAGTGCCACCGCACAAATCTTTTACACTTGATCCTCCTGGACAAGACACGATGAGCCAGACTCCTGTTAAATTGATAGGAGTGAAGATATTTGCATCTATATCATTAGACGGCATTAGCAATTCTGGATGGTCGGCATATGATTCTACCTGAGTTCAAAGAGAGTCGCTTTGGACACGTGCTACCGCACAAATCTTGTACATTTGGACCCCCTGGAAAAGATGCGAAAAGGCAGAATCCTGTCAAATTGATAGCAGTAAAAATATTTGTTTCTATATCATTGGACGACATTAGCAATTCTGGATGCTTCGGCTTTTGGATCGACCTGAGTCCAAAGAGTTTCGCTTTTGTCTAGTGCTACCGCACAAATCTTGTACACTTGATCCTCCTGGAAAAGATATGATGAGGCAGAATCCTGTCACATTGATAGGAGTGAAGATATTTGCATCTAAATCTTTGGACGACATAGGCAATTCTGGATGCTTCGGCTTATGATTCGACCTGAGTCCAAAGAGAGTCGCTTTGGACAAGTGCTACCGCACAAATCTTGTACATTTGGACCTCCTGTACAAGGTATGATGAGGCAGAATCGCATCACATTGATAGGAGTAAAGATATTTGCATCTATATAATTGGACGACATTGGCAATTCTGGATGCTCCGGCATATGATTCGCCCGGAGGCCAAAGAGAGTCGCTTTGGACACGTGCCACCGCACAAATCTTGTACATCTGGACCTCTTGGACAAGATACGACGAGGCAGAATCCTGTCAAATTGATAGCAGTGAAGATATTTGCTTCTATATCACTAGACGACATTGGCAATTCTGGATGCTCCGGCATATGATTTGACCGGAGGCCAAAGAGAGTCGCTTTGGACACGTGCTACCGCATAAATCTTGTACATTTGGACCCCCTGGACAAGATACGATGAGGCAGAATACTGTCAAATTGATAGAAGTAAAGATATTTGCATCTATATCATTGCACGACATTGGCAATTCTGGATGCTTCGGCTTATGGATCGACTTGTGTCCAAAGAGTTTCGCTTTTGTCTAGTGCTACCGCACAAAACCTGTACACTTGATCCTCCTGGACAAGACACGATGATCCAGAATCCTGTTAAATTGATAGGAGTGAAGATATTTGCATCTATATCATTAGACGGCATTGGCAATTATGGATGCTTCGGCTTATGATTCGACTTGAGTCCAAAGAGAGTCGCTTTGGACAAGTGCTACCGCACAAATCTTGTACATTTGGACCACCTGTACAAGGTATGATGAGGCAGAATCGCATCACATTGATAGGAGTAAAGATATTTGCATCTATATCATTGGACGACATTGGCAATTCTGGATGCTCCGGCATATGATTCGCCCGGAGGCTAAAGAGAGTCGCTTTGGACACGTGCTACCGCAAAAATCTTGTACATCTGGACCCCCTGGACAAGATACGATGAGGCAGAATCCTGTCAAATTGATAGCAGTAAAGATATTTGCATCTATATCATTGGACGACATTGGCAATTCTGGATGCTCCGGCTTATGATTCGACCTGAATCCAAAGACAGTCGCTTTGGACAAGTGCTACCGCACAAATGTTGTACACTTCGACCTCCTGGAAAAGATATGATGATGAAGAATCCTGTCACATTGATAGGAGTGAAGATATTTGTATCTATATCATTGGACGACATTGGCAATTCTGGATGCTCCGGCTTATGATTCGACCTGAATCCAAAGAGAGTCGCTTTGGACAAGTGTTACCGCACAAATCTTGTACATTTGGACCACCTGTACAAGGTATGATGAGGCAGAATCCTATCACATTGATAGGAGTACAGATATTTGCATCTATATCATTGGACGACATTGGCAATTCTGGATGCTCCGACGTATGATTCGACCGGAGGCCAAAGAGAGTCGCTTTGGACAAGTGCTACCGCACAAATCTTGTATGTGTGGACCTCCTGTACAAGGTATGATGAGGCAGAATCCTATCACATTGATAGGATTAAAGATATTTGCATCTATATGATTGGACGACATTGGCAATTCTGGATGCACCGGCTTATGATTCGACCTGAGTCCAAAGAGAGTCGCTTTGGACAAGTGTTACCGCACAAATCTTGTATGTGTGGACCTCCTGTACAAGGTATGATGAGGCAGAATCCTATCACATTGATAGGAGTAAAGATATTTGCATCTATATCATTGGACGACATTGGCAATTCTGGATGCTCCGGCTTATGATTCGACCTGAATCCAAAGACAGTCGCTTTGGACAAGTGCTACCGCACAAATGTTGTACATTTAGACCTCCTGGAAAAGATATGATGAGGCAGAATCCTGTCACATTGATAGGAGTGAAGATATTTGAATCTAAATCATTGGACGACATTGGCAATTCTGGATGCTTTGGCTTATGGATCGACCTGAGTCCAAAGAGTTTCGCTTTTGTCTAGTGCTACCGCACAAATCTTGTACACTTGATCCTCCTGGACGAGACACGATGAGCCAGAATCCTGTAAAATTGATAGGAGTGAAGATATTTGCATCTATATCATTGGACGACATTGGCAATTCTGGATTGTCGGCATATGATTCGACCTGAGTCCAAAGAGAGTCGCTTTGGACAAGTGCTAACGCAAAACTCTTGTATGTGTGGACCTCCTGTACAAGGTATGATGAGGCAGAATCCTAACACATTGATAGGAGTAAAGATATTTGCATCTATATCATTGGACAACATTGGCCATTCTGGATTGTCGGCATATGATTCGACCTGAATCCAAAGAGAGTCGCTTTGGACAAGTGCTATCGCACAAATCTTGTATGTGTGGACCTCCTGTACAAGGTATGATGAGGCAGAATCCTATCACATTGATAGGAGTAAAGATATTTGCATCTATATCATTGGACGACATTGGCAATTCTGGATGCTCTGGCATATGATTCGCCCGGAGGCCAAAGAGAGTCGCTTTGGACACGTGCTACCGAACAAATCTTGTACATCTGGACCCCCTGGACAAGATACGATGAGGCAGAATCCTGTCAAATTGATAGCAGTAAAGATAGTTGCATCTATATCATTGGACGACATTGGCAATTCTGGATGCTCCGGCGTATGATTCGACCGGAGGCCAAAGAGTTTCGCTTTTGTCTAGTGCTACCGCACAAATCTTGTACACGTGATCCTCCTGGACAAGGCACGATGAGCCAGAATCCTGTCAAATTGATAGGAGTGAAGATATTTGCATCTGTATCACTAGACGACATTGACAATTCTGGATGCTCCGGCTTATGATTCAACCTGAGTCCAAAGAGAGTCGCTTTGGACAACTGCTGCCGCCCAAATCTTGTATATTTGGACCTCCTGGACAAGATATGATGAGGTAGAATTCTATCACATCAATAGGAGTGAAGATATTTGCATCTATATCACTAGACGACATTGGCAATTCTGGATGCTTCGGCTTATGGAACGACCTGAGTCCAAAGAGTTTCGCTTAAGTCTAGTGCTACCGTACAAATCTTGTACACTTGATCCTCCTGGACAAGGCACGATGAGCCAGAATCCTGTCAAATTGATAGGAGTGAAGATATTTGCATCTAAATCATTGGACGACATTGGGAATTCTGGATGCTTCGGCTTATGATTCGACCTGAGTCCAAAGAGGGTCGCTTTGGACAAGTGCTACCGCACAAATCTTGTACATTTGGACCTCCCGTACAAGGTATGATGACACAGAATCCTGTCAAATTGATGGCAGTAAAAATATTTGCATCTATATCATTGGACGACATTGGCAATTCTGGATGTTTCGGCTTATGGATCGACCTGAGTCCAAAGAGTTTCGCTTTTGTCTAGTGCTAACGCACAAATCTTGTACAGTTGATCCTCCTGGACAAGACACGATGAGCCAGAATCCTGTCAAATTGATAGGAGTAAAGATATTTGCATCTATATCATTCCGATAAGATCGGCAATTTGTGTTACTCCGGCATATGGATCGACCTGAGTCCAACGAGAGTCGGTTTGGACAAATGCTGCGGCTCAAAACTTGTGCATTTGGACCTCCTGGAAAAGGTATGATAAGGCAGAATCCTGTCACAATGATAGGAGTGAAGATATTTGCAATCTATATCATTGGATGACATTGGCAATTCTGGATGCACCGGCTTATGATTCGACCTGAGTCCAAAGAGAGTCGCTTTGGACAAGTGTTACCGCACAAATCTTGTATGTGTGGACCTCCTGTACAAGGTATGATGAGGCAGAATCCTATCACATTGATAGGAGTAAAGATATTTGCATCTATATCATTGGACGACATTGGCAATTCTGGATGCTCCGACGTATGATTCGACCGGAGGCCAAAGAGAGTCGCTTTGGACAAGTGCTACCGCACAAATCTTGTATGTGTGGACCTCCTGTACAAGGTATGATGAGGCAGAATCCTATCACATTGATAGGAGTAAAGATATTTGCATCTATATTATTGGACGACATTGGCAATTCTGGATGCACCGGCTTATGATTCGACCTGAGTCCAAAGAGAGTCGCTTTGGACAAGTGCTACCGCACAAATCTTGTATGTGTGGACCTCCTGTACAAGGTATGATGAGGCAGAATCCTATCACATTGATAGGAGTAAAGATATTTGCATCTATATCATTGGACGACATTGGCAATTCTGGATGCTCCGGCATATGATTCGACCTGAATCCAAAGACAGTCGCTTTGGACAAGTGCTACCACACAAATCGTGTACTTTTGGACCTCCTAGACAATATATGATGAGGCAGAATCCTGTCACACTGATAGGAGTGAAGATATTTGCATCTAAATCATTGGACGAAATTGGCAATTTTGGATGCTCCGGCTTATGATTCGACCTGAATCCAAAGACAGTCGCTTTGGACAAGTGCTACCGCACAAATGTTGTACATTTAGACCTCCTGGAAAAGATATGATGAGGCAGAATCCTGTCACATTGATAGGAGTGAAGATATTTGAATCTAAATCATTGGACGACATTGGCAATTCTGGATGCTCCGGCCTATGATTCGACCTGAATCCAAAGAGAGTCGCTTTGGACACGTGCTACCGCACAAATCTTGTACATTTGGACCCCCTGGACAATATACGATGAGGCAGAATCCTGTCAAATTGATGGGAGTAAAGATGTTTGCATCTATATCATTGGACGACATTGGCAATTCTAGATGCTCCGGCTTATGATTCGACCTGAATACAAAGAGAGTCGGTTTGGGCAAATGCTACCGCCCAAAACTTGTTCATTTGGACCTCCTGGAAAAGGTAGGATGAGGCAGAATCCTGTCACATTGATATGAGTAAATATAGTTGAATCTACATCATTGGACAACATTGGAAATTCTGGATGGTCCGGCTTATGGTTCGACATAAGTCCAAAGAATGTCGCTTTGGACAAGTGCTACCGTACAAGTCTTGTACATTTGGACCTCCTGTACAAGGCATGATGAGGCAGAATCCTATTACATTGATTGGAGTAAAGATATTTGCATATATATCATTGGACGACTTTGGCAATTGTGGATGCTCAGCATATCATTCGACCTGAGTCCAAAGAGAGTCGCTTTGGACAAGTGCTACCTCACAAATCGTGATCATTAGGACCCCCTGGAAAAGATACGATGAGGCAGAATCCTGTCAAATTAATAGGAGTAAAGATATTTGCATCTATACCATTGCACGACATTGCCAATTCTTGATGCTTCGGCTTATGGATCGACCTGAGTCCAAAGTGTTTCGCTTTGGACAAGTGCTACCGCACAAATCTTGTACATTTGGACCTCCTGTACAAGGTATGATTTGGCAGAATCCTATCACATTGATAGGAGTAAAGATATTTGCATCTATATCACTGGACGACATTGGCAATTCTGGATGCTCAGGCGTATGATTCGACCTGAGTCCAAGGAGAGTCGCTTTGGACAAGTGCTACCGCAACAAATCTTGTACATTAGGACCCCCTGGAAAAGATACGATGAGGCAGAATCCTGTCATATTAATAGGAGTAAAGATATTTGCATCTATATCATTGGTAAACATCGGCAATTCTGGATGATCCGGCTTATGGTTCGACATAAGTCCAAAGAATGTCGCTTTGGACAAGTGCTACCGCAACAAATCGTGTACATTTGGACTCCCTGGGCAAGATTCGATGAGGCAGAATCCTATCAAATTGATAGCAGTAATGATATTTGCATCTATACCATTGCACGACATTGGCAATTCTTCATGCTTCGGGTTATGGATCGACCTGAGTCCAAAGAGTTTCGCTTTGGACAAGTGCTACCGCAAAAATCTTGTACATTTGGACCTCCTGTACAAGGTATGATGTGGCAGAATCCTATCACATTGATAGGAGTAAAGAAATTTGCATTTATATCACTGGGCGACATTGGCAATTCTGGATGCTCCGGCCTATGATTCGACCTGAATCCAAAGAGAGTCGCTTTGGACACGTGCTACCGCACAAATCTTGTACATTTGGACCCCCTGGACAAGACACGATGAGCCAGAATCCTGTCAAATTTATAGGAGTAAAGATATTTGCATCTATATCATTGGTCAACATCGGCAATTCTGGATGCTCCGGCGTATGATTCGACCGGAGGCCAAAGAGAGTCGCATTGTACAAGTGCTACCGCACAAGTATTGTACATTTGGACCCCCTGGACAATATACGATGAGGCAGAATCCTGTCAAATTGATAGCAGTAATGATATTTGCATCTATACCATTGCACGACATTGGCAATTCTTGATGCTTCGGCTTATGGATCGCCATGAGTCCAATGAGTTTCGCTTTGGACAAGTGCTACCGCACAAATCTTGTACATTTGATCCCCCTGGACAAGATGGGATGAGGCAGAATCCTGTCAAATTGATAGGAGTAAAGATATTTGCATCAATATCATTGGACGACATTGGCAATTCTGGATGTTTCGGCTTATGGATCGACCTGAGTCCAAAGAGTTTCGCTTTTGTCTAGTGCTACCGCACAAATCTTGTACAGTTGATCCTCCTGGACAAGACACGATGAGCCAGAATCCTGTCAAATTGATAGCAGTAAAGATATTTGCATCTATATCATTCCGATAAGATCGGCAATTTGTGTTACTCCGGCATATGGATCGACCTGAGTCCAACGAGAGTCGGTTTGGACAAATGCTGCGGCTCAAAACTTGTGCATTTGGACCTCCTGGAAAAGGTATGATAAGGCAGAATCCTGTCACAATGATAGGAGTGAAGATATTTGCATCTATATCATTGGACGACATTGGCAATTCTGGATGCAGCGGCTTATGATTCGACCTGAGTCCAAAGAGAGTCGCTTTGGACAAGTGTTACCGCACAAATCTTGTATGTGTGGACCTCCTGTACAAGGTATGATGAGGCAGAATCCTATCACATTGATAGGAGTAAAGATATTTGCATCTATATCATTGGACGACATTGGCAATTCTGGATGCTCCGACGTATGATTCGACCGGAGGCCAAAGAGAGTCGCTTTGGACAAGTGCTACCGCACAAATCTTGTATGTGTAGACCTCCTGTACAAGGTATGATGAGGCAGAATCCTATCACATTGATAGGAGTAAAGATATTTGCATCTATATTATTGGACGACATTGGCAATTCTGGATGCACCGGCTTATGATTCGACCTGAGTCCAAAGAGAGTCGCTTTGGACAAGTGCTACCGCACAAATCTTGTATGTGTGGACCTCCTGTACAACGTATGATGAGGCAGAATCCTATCACATTGATAGGAGTAAAGATATTTGCATCTATATCATTGGACGACATTGGCAATTCTGGATGCTCCGGCATATGATTCGACCTGAATCCAAAGACAGTCGCTTTGGACAAGTGCTACCACACAAATCGTGTACTTTCGGACCTCCTGGACAATATATGATGAGGCAGAATCCTGTCACATTGATAGGAGTGAAGATATTTGCATCTAAATCATTGGACGAAATTGGCAATTTTGGATGCTCCAGCTTATGATTCGACCTGAATCCAAAGACAGTCGCTTTGGACAAGTGCTACCGCACAAATGTTGTACATTTAGACCTCCTGGAAAAGATATGATGAGGCAGAATCCTGTCACATTGATAGGAGTGAAGATATTTGAATCTAAATCATTGGACGACATTGGCAATTCTGGATGCTTTGGCTTATGGATCAACCTGAGTCCAAAGAGTTTCGCTTTTGTCTAGTGCTACCGCACAAATCTTGTACACTTGATCCTCCTGGACAAGACACGATGAGCCAGAATCCGGTCACATTGATAGGAGTGAAGATATTTGAATCTATATCATTGGACGACATTGGCAATTCTGGATGCTCCGGCATATGATTCGCCCGGAGGCCAAAGAGAGTCGCTTTGGACACGTGCTACCGCACAAATCTTGTACATCTGGACCGCCTGGAAAACATACGATGAGGCAGAATCCTGTCAAATTGATAGCAGTAAAGATATTTGCATCTATATCATTGGACGACATTGGCAATTCTGGATGCTCCGGCTTATGATTCGACCTGAATCCAAAGAGCGTCGCTTTGGACACGTGCTACCGCACAAATCTTGTATATTTGGAACCCCTGGACAAGA
This sequence comes from Priocnemis perturbator, assembly GCA_963942575.1. Taxonomy (NCBI): domain Eukaryota; kingdom Metazoa; phylum Arthropoda; class Insecta; order Hymenoptera; family Pompilidae; genus Priocnemis; species Priocnemis perturbator. Next base: position 6,728,242 of record CAWWDK010000133.1, on the reverse strand, counting down.
CACGATGAGCCAGAATCCTGTCAAATTGATAGCAGTAATGATATTTGCATCTATACCATTGCACGACATTGGCAATTCTTGTTGCTTCGGGTTATGGATCGACCTGAGTCCAAAGAGTTTCGCTTTGGACAAGTGCTACCGCAAAAATCTTGTTCATTTGGACCTCCTGTACAAGGTATGATGTGGCAGAATCCTATCACATTGACAGGAGTAAAGAAATTTGCATTTATATCACTGGGCGACATTGGCAATTCTGGATGCTCCGGCCTATGATTCGACCTGAATCCAAAGAGAGTCGCTTTGGACACGTGCTACCGCACAAATCTTGTACATTTGGACCTCCTGGACAAGACACGATGAGCCAGAATCCTGTCAAATTTATAGGAGTAAATATATTTGCATCTATATCATTGGTCAACATCGGCAATTCTGGATGCTCCGGCGTATGATTCGACCGGAGGCCAAAGAGAGTCGCATTGTACAAGTGCTACCGCACAAGTATTGTACATTTGGACCCCCTGGACAATATACGATGAGGCAGAATCCTGTCAAATTGATAGCAGTAATGATATTTGCATCTATACCATTGCACGACATTGGCAATTCTTGATGCTTCGGCTTATGGATCGACCTGAGTCCAATGAGTTTCGCTTTGGACAAGTGCTACCGCACAAATCTTGTACATTTGATCCCCCTGGACAAGATGGGATGAGGCAGAATCCTGTCAAATTGATAGGAGTAAAGATATTTGCATCTATATCATTGGACGACATTGGCAATCCTGGGGATCCGGCTTATGATTCGACCTGAATCCAAAGAGAGTCGGTCTGGACAAGTGTTACCACCCAAATCTTGTACACTTGAACCTCCTGGACAAGATACGATGAGGCAGAATCCTGTCCATTGATAGGATTGAAGATATTTGCATCTATATCATTGGTCAACATCGGCAATTCCGGATGGTCCGGCTTATGGTTCGACATAAGTCCAAAGAATGTCGCCTTGGACAAGTGCTACCGCAACAAATCGTGTACATTTGGACCCCCTGGACAAGACACGATGAAGCAGAATCCTGACAAATTAATAGGAGTAAAGATATTTGCATCTACATCATTGGTCAACATCGGCAATTCTGGATGGTCCGGCTTATGGTTCGACCTAAGTCCAAAGAATGTCGCTTTGGACATGTTAGCGTCATCGCGGTAGAAAGGGACAGGGGGCACGATTTGAGTGGTCACTCCAGGCGGTGACGGCTGGTTTACAAAGGCTTGAGTTGGGCGATAGCCGAGACAATAATATCGGTCGATGATATTTAGATAGTCGGATGTCAATCGTCGCAGGTTCTTGGGATCGCGGTGCTGTATACAGTATCGCGCACGTATGGAATCTGAGGCGGCAGCAAAGGGCCCGACGCCTTGTTGCTGGCCGCCGAGTAGATGCCTAATTCTTTGAGAAGGCACGTGCACGGGACCGATGGCCCGACGTCATCGATTCTTCGTTGCACGTGCGAAGTGATAAGCACTCGAATAAAGGATCTGGCCACGGAGTGGGGAGAGGCTTTGAACTCTCTGGAAAGAGGACTGTGTCAAGGGACACAGCACTTCCCCCAGAACCATAGAGCGGTGCATTCATATTCTTAAAATTTCCAGCATATTTATAACATCAGAAGTGGGATTCATATCCAATTGCTACCACGTTAGCAGGCTTTACGCAAGCATTTATTATTTCTCGTTACTACGACATTTATTTTTACTTTTCTTTCTTTTTTGTGTTTTCAATTTGTGTTTTGTGAGTTTTATGTGTAATAATAAGGAGAGACAGCATGGGTACCCCGGCCGAGATGCCGTCCGTCGAAGACATAGTGCGCGAGGTACTGTTGAAACTTGGAAACACTGTTCCTTCGTGCAGTGTTCCTACTCCTGCGACAAACGCAAACACAGCTTCAAGTGAGGTAATGGAACTGATACCCGAATTTGGCGCCAACGAATTAGCCGACGATTCGAATGTCTGGTGCGACTTGGTGGAAGAGATTACCAAGACCGCTACGGACCAACAACGTTTGTCCTTGGCGACACACGCCCTTACTGGACCCGCGAGAAGGTGGCACAGGGAGTGGATGGGGAGGCCGCACACGTGGGGAAAATTTCGTGAAGACCTGTGCTCGGTGTTCGTGTCAGAAAAAAGACTGCATTCGCGAATGCTTCGCGCGATCTCTTATACCAGTGAGACCGCTGTGTCATACGCCGAATACGCGCGTACGAAGTTGATGTACCTGGAGCAGACGCGTGTGAACTTTAAGCCAGAGGAACTGGTCGAGCTCCTAATCGGTGCAATTGTGGATGAAAATGTTCGGCAAGCGATGCTGATCGGCAACCATCAGACGACCGCGGGTGCGATTGTTGCAATCACCCAATTTGGGAAGACGGTGCGGAAAAGAAGGCGTCGAAGGAGAGGGAAAGGCCTGGCCGAAAACGGTGCTATCTATGCAACGAAGAGGGCCATTTGAAACACCAGTGCGTCAAGAAACGGAGGCCGGACAATGACCGTAACCACCCACCGACGTATTGTCTCGTGCAGTTTTTGTTCGAAACGTGGACACGTGGAAGCCGATTGCTTCCTTAAGCAACGGCAGGCGCGGGATGCCCAGGGCCACAAATGAACTGAAGGAAACTGTGGAAACCCCGAAACAAACGTGTGTTATTCCATGGACCACAAGCTGACGCCTATCTTACTGAAAGACATGCTAATCCGGAATTGTCTCATCGATAATGGTTCTACCTGTTCCCTGATTAGACAGCGAATTGCCAAGGGGAGCTTGAAGGTCGATCCGTACACAACGACGGTACGGGGGTTGTGCGAGTCGAGTGTGACTACACTTGGATGCACGACGGCGGTCGTGCAAACTGAGGATGTGTCAGTAGAATTGGACTTGTTCGTTGTTCCTGATTCGTCCATATTGTATGACGTTATTATCGGGAAAAACGTCCTAAGTGACGGCGGCCTGCAGATAGTCACCGATCCGGATGGGACGACGAGACTGCAACACTGCACAACCGGGATTCGCAAGGATAACGAAGGGACGAAGCTCGAACTACTATGCAGCGTGGCAGACGCACTAGATGTCGACGTACGCGGCGATTTGAAGACGCTGTTGAGCCGCTACGAGCGTATGATAACGACGGGAAACAATGTACGGCGCGTGAGTACTGGAGAACTTAAAATTGTGACGACCAGCGAAAAGGTAATAAATTACCATCCATACCGTTTGTCGATTGTCGAGAGACAGAAAGTACGCGAGATTGTAGCCGATTTGTTGAAGCACGATATAATACGCGAGAGTGTATCGCCTTATGCAAGCCCTATAATTCTTGTTAAAAAGAAAAATGGAAAAAACCGCATGTGCGTTGATTTTCGTGCGCTGAATCATATTACCCAAAAAAATCGGTATCCGTTACCTCTAATAGACGATCAACTGGACCGCTTAGGTAAAGGGAGATTTTTCACCACATTAGACATGGCATCCGGGTTTTATCAAATCCCGATCGCGCCGGACTCAATCGAAAAATCTGCTTTTGTAACACCGGACGGTCATTATGAGTTTATGCGGATGCCCTTCGGGTTGGCCAACGCTCCGGCTGTGTTTCAGCGGGCCATAAACGTTGCGTTAGGGAATCTCCGAAATAGTATTACTCTGGTATACATGGACGATATTCTCATTCCGTCCGAGACGGTTGCGGAGGGTTTCGAACACTTAGAACGCGTGTTAGAAGCTCTTGACAAAGCAGGGTTCTCGCTGAACATAGAAAAATGTGCGTTCTTCAAAAGAACGATAGAATATTTAGGAAGAGATGTATCCTCTGAGGGCATTAGACCGGGTAAGGAGAAAGTTAAAGCCTTGTTAGAATCGCCGGTACCAGCTAACGTAAGACAGGTACGGCAATTCATGGGTTTGGCTAGCTATTTCCGTAAGTTTATTCCCGAGTTTGCTGTTCGTACGGCATGCGTGACAAAATTGACAAAGAATAACGAGCCATGGCATTGGGGTGAAGAACAAGACAGAGCTAGTGAATATGTTCTTACTAAGCTTAGCTCTAAACCATTGCTCGTAGTTTTTGATCCCAAGCGAGAGACAGAGTTACACACGGACGCGAGTTCAATCGGCTACGGTAGCATACTATTTCAAAAGATAGACGGTGATATGAGAGTGATTGCGTATTTTAGTCGTCGTACGTCACCCGAGGAATCGCGATACCACTCGTACAAGTTGGAGACGCTTGCGGTAGTGAACGCTCTGAAGTATTTTCGTGTCTATCTTTTGGGAATAAGGTTTAAAATCATAACGGACTGCAATGCGATAAAGGCAACAAAATGTAAAAAGGATTTACTACCACGTATTGCCAGATGGTGGGTCTTCTTACAGGACTATACGTTTGACTTGGAATACAGGAAAGGAAAATACGTCGAGCATGTAGATTATTTAAGCAGGAATCCGCGTAAGGATTATCGTGTAAATGTTATTTGCGAAGGCTCATGGCTCGAGATCGCTCAAAAGCAAGACGACGAGACAAAAAATATGATTGAACGCGTGGACGCGAATTATACTCTTGGCAATGATTTCGAGGTTAGGCAGGGTATCTTGTGCAGAAAGATACGCCGGGATACGGGTCGTGTTGTATACCGTAGTTTTGTGCCAAAAGGTAGTCGCTTAGGCTTGCTGCGCATTTACCATGATGACAATTTTCATGTCGGCTACGATAAGACGTATGACCGTGTGGCGCAGAAATATCGGTTCCCGCAAATGCGGAAATTCGTTAAAAAATACCTGGAACACTGTATCATCTGCGTGGTATCGAAGCGCCGTACCGGAGCGAAACAATGGTTCTTACATTCGATTCCTAAGACACCGGTACCGTTTTACACGATTCACTGCGATTGTGTAGGACCGTTTGAGCAATCCAAAGAGGGTTTCCAGCACATTATAGTCGTAGTAGATGCTTTTACTAAGTATGTACAGCTCGTTCCATTAAAATCGCTGAGTGGGCCTGAAACGCTCCAAGTATTTAAAGAACGTTTGACTTTATTTGGAACGCCGCGTGTTGTGGTACTAGACCGAGCTACGAACTTCACGTATAAACCGCTTCAACAAATTATCCGGAAACAGGATATAGATTTACATCTTATCGCGACGGGAGCCCCGCGAGCAAACGGGCAAGCCGAACGGTATGTTTCAACGGTAACAAATTTGCTCACAGTTGAAGCAGGTAAAAGTAAGGAATGGCCGAGTAAATTAGCAAAATTAATGATTACGTTAAATACAACGGTTCAAAAATCAACGGGGTTTTCGCCAAGTAGATTGTTGTTCGGATTAGAGCAAAGTGCCGGTAAGGCAGTTGGCATCGAAGCTGGATTGCCGGATACGAATGAAGAAATAAATTTAAATCACGACAGAACAATAGCTGCGAATCGTCTAAAAGAAAATGCTGCAATACAGAATGAAAGATTTAATCAAAAGCGCAGGGACAATATTGTATACAGCTCGGGCGATACAGTGTTCGTGAAACCGGCTGATACGAGGAGAGCTAAGTTAGACGATAAGTACGTCGGACCATTCACAATTACTCAAGTCCTAACAAATGACCGTTTTGAAATAATTAGCAAAACGGGTAGACCTCAGGTTGTGCCTAAAGATCGGTTACGACACTGGAAAGGTGAATGGGCAGGCGATTTCGATGGTATCGAAAGCGAGGGTGAAGGCGTGGATGAACCGTGTTAGCGGTGAATTGTGTGTTCAATCTTGTAGCGACATTGCAGTTTTGTATTCTTTGATTTTAATCGAATAAAAATAATCTTTTGATAAAACTGGTTTAATTTGTTGAGGGAGACACAATGTTGCGCCTGAATAGGGAAACGGCATGGTACCGTTGCAGCTGCATATTGTTGTGTGCGGAATAGAGGACTTCTCATTGTAAAGCTCCTCCTTGGGTGACATAAGGTCACGGACTTGGGACAGTATTTTAGAGTTTGAAAGGCATGCACTTTTGCAGGGAAAGAGATCTGTAATCTTGTTATAACGCTGCGGTGTGACATTACGGGGTGGCTGCTAGCTATGTTACATCGTAGGATGCTTGGTTGACGCTGAAGCCGAGAGTGGGTTGGGTAGCACCATGTGGTGGTTGCTAACCATGCTACCCGCGGAAATACTTAGGATTTTTGTGGAAGGCCGTAGACGGTAAATTTTGACAATTAGGTGTTGATGCTTCTCGAGAGCGCGAAGCAGGTCAGTTTGGCCGTGTTAGCGTCATCGCGGTAGAAAGGGAGAGGGGGCACGTTTTGAGTGATCACTCCAGGCGGTGACGGCTGGTTTACAAAGGCTTGTGTTGGGCGATAGCCGAGACAATAATATCGGTCGATGATATTTAGATAGTCGGATGTCAATCGTCGCAGGTTCTTGGGATCGCGGTACTGTATACAGTATCGCGCACGTATGGAATCTGAGGCGGCAGCAAAGGGCCCGACGCCTTGTTGCTGGCCGCCGAGGAGATGCCTAATTCTTTGAGAAGGCACGTGCACGGGACCGATGGCCCGACGTCATCGATGCTTCGTTGCACGTGCGAAGTGATAAGCACTCGAATAAAGGATCTGGCCACGGAGTGGGGAGAGGCTTTGAACTCTCTGGAAAGAGTACTGTGTCAAGGGACACAGCACTTCCCCCAGAACCATAGAGCGGTGCATTCATATTCTTAAAATTTCCAGCATATTTATAACAGACAAGTGCTACCGCAACAAATTGTGTACATGTGGACCCCCTGGACAAGATACGATGAGGCAGAATCCTGTCAAAGTGATAGCAGTAAAGGTATTTTCATCTATACCATTGCACGACATTGGCAATTCTTGATGCTTCGGCTTATGGATCGACCTGAGTCCAAAGAGTTTCGCTTTGGACAAGTGCTACCGCACAAATCTTCTACATTTCGACCTCCTGTACAAGGTATGATGAGGCAGAATCCTACCACATTGATATGAGTAAAGATATTTGCATCTATATCACTGGACGACATGGCCATTCTGGATGCTCCGGCATATGATCCGACCGGAGGCTAAAGAGAGTCGCTTTGGACACGTGCTGCCACACAAATCTTATACATTTGGACCCCCTGGACAAGATACGATGAGGCAGAATCCTTTCAAATTGAGAGCAGTAAAGATATTTGGATCTATACCATTGCTCGACATTGGCAATTCTTGATGCTTCGGCCTATGGATCGACCTGAGTCCAAAGAGAGTCGCTTTGGACAAGGGCTACCGCACAAGTCTTGTACATTTGGACCCCCTGGACAAAATACGATGAGGCAGAATCCTGTCACATTGATAGGAGTAAAGATATTTGCATCTATATCATTGGAAGACATTGGCAATTCTGGATGCTCCGGTTTATGATTCGACCTGAGTCCAAAGAGAGTCGCTTCGGACAAGTGCTACCGCAATAAGTCTTGTACATTTGGACCTCCTGTACAAGGCATGATGAGGCAGAATCCTATCACATTGATAGGAGTAAAGATATTTGCATCTATATCATTGGTCAACATCGGCAATTCTGGATGGTCCGGCTTATGGTTCGACCTAAGTCCAAAGAATGTCGCTTTGGACAAGTGCTACCGCACAAATCTTGTACATATGAACCTCCTGGACAAGATACGATGAGGCAGAATCCTGTCAAATTGATAGGAGTGAAGATGTTTGCATCTATATCATTGGACGACATTGGCAATTCTGGAAGATCGGCAAATGATTCGACCTGAGTTCAAAGAGAGTCGCCTTGGACAAATACTGCCGCCCAAATCTTGTCCATTTGGACCTCCTGGACAAGATATGATGAGGCCGAAACCTGTCAAATTGATAGGAATGAAGATATTTGCATCTATATCATTGGACGACATTGGCAATTTTGGATGCTCCGGCATATGATTCGACCGGAGGCCAAAGAGAGTCGCTTTGGACAAGTGTTACCGCACAAATCGTGTACATTTGGACCTCCTGTACAAGGTATGATGAGGCAGAATCGAATTACATTTATAGGAGTATATATATATATATGCATTTATATCATTGGACGACATTGGAAATTCTCGATGCTCGGCTTATGATTCGACCTAAGTTCAAAGAGAGTCGCTTTGGACAAATGCTGCCGCCCAAATCTTGTACATTTGGACCTCCTGTACAAGGTATGATGAGGCAGAATCGCATCACATTGATGGGAGTAAAGATATTTGCATCTATATCATTGGACGACATTGGCAATTCTGGATGCTCCGGCATATGATTCGCCCGGAGGCCAAAGAGAGTCGCTTTGGACACGTGCTACGGCACAAATCTTGTACATCTGGACCTCTTGGACAAGATACGATGAGGCAGAATCCTGTCAAATTGATAGCAGTAAAGATATTTGCATCTATATCATTGCACGACATTGGCAATTCTGGATGCTTCGGCCTATGGATCGACCTGAGTCCAAAGAGTTTCGCTTTTGTCTAGTGCTAGCGCACAAATCTTGTACACTTGATCCTCCTGGAAAAGATATGATGAGGCAGAATCCTGTCACATTGATAGGAGTGAAGATATTTGCATCTAAATCATTGGACGACATTGGCAATTCTGGATGCTTCGGCTTATGATTCGACCTGAGTCCAAAGAGAGTCGCTTTGGACAAGTGCTACCTCACAAATCTTGTATGTGTGGACCTCTTGTACAAGGTATGATGAGGCAGAATCCTATCACATTGATAGGATTACAGATATTTGCATCTATATCATTGGACGACATTGGCAATTCTGGATGCTCCGGCGTATGATTCGACCGGAGGCCAAAGAGAGTCGCTTTGGACAAGTGCTACCACACAAATCTTGTACTTTTGGACCTCCTGGACAATATACGATGAGGCAAAATCCTGTCAAATTGATAACAGTAAATATATTTGCATCTATATCATTGGACGACATTGGCAATTCTGGTTGCTCCGGCTTATGATTCGACCTGAATCCAAAGACAGTCGCTTTGGACAAGTGCTACCGCACAAATGTTGTACATTTAGACCTCCTGGAAAAGATATGATGAGGCAGAATCCTGTCACATTGATAGGAGTGAAGATATTTGCATCTAAATCATTGGACGACATTGGCAATTCTGGATGCTTCGGCTTATGATTCGATCTGAGTCCACAGAGAGTCGCTTTGGACAAATGCTGCCGCCCAAATCTTGTATATTTGGACCCCCTGGACAAGGTATGATGAGGCAGAATCCTATCACATCGATAGGAGTGAAGATATTTGCATCTATATCACTAGACGACATTGGCAATTCTGGATGCTTCGGATTATGGATCGACCTGAGTCCAAAGAGTTTCGCTTTAGTCTAGTGCTACCGCACAAATCTTGTACACTTGATCCTCCTGGACAAGGCACGATGAGCCAGAATCCTGTCAAATTGATAGGAGTGAAGATATTTGCATCTATATCACTAGACGACATTGGCAATTCAGGATGCTCCGGCATATGATTTGACCGGAGGCCAAAGAGAGTCGCTTTGGACACGTGCTACCTCACAAATCTTGTACATTTGGACCCCCTGGACAAGATACGATGAGGCAGTATACTGTCAAATTGATAGAAGTAAAGATATTTGCATCTATATCATTGCACGACATTGGAAATTCTGGATGCTTCGGCTTATGGATCGACTTGTGTCCAAAGAGTTTCGCTTTTGTCTAGTGCTACCGCACAAAACTTGTACACTTGATCCTTCTGGACAAGACACGATGAGCCAGAATCCTGTTAAATTGATAGGAGTGAAGATATTTGCATCTATATCATTAGACGGCATTAGCAATTCTGGATGGTCGGCATATGATTCTACCTGAGTTCAAAGAGAGTCGCTTTGGACACGTGCTACCGCACAAATCTTGTACATTTGGATCACCTGGACAAGATGCGATGAGGCAGAATCCTGTCAAATTGATAGCAGTAAAAATATTTGCATCTATATCATTGCACGACATTGGCAATTCTGGATGCTTCGGCTTATGGATCGACTTGTGTCCAAAGAGTTTCGCTTTTGTCTAGTGCTACCGCACAAAACTTGTCCACTTGATCCTCCAGGACAAGACACGATGAGCCAGAATCCTGTTAAATTGATAGGAGTGAAGATATTTGCATCTATATCACTAGACGACATTGGCAATTCTGGATGCTCCGGCATATGATTTGACCGGAGGCCACAGAGAGTCGCTTTGAACAAGTGCTACCGCACAAATCTTGTACATTTGGACCCCCTGGACAAGATGCGAAAAGGCAAAATCCTGTCAAATTGATAACAGTAAATATATTTGCATCTATATCATTGGACGACATTGGCAATTCTGGTTGCTCCGGCTTATGATTCGACCTGAATCCAAAGACAGTCGCTTTGGACAAGTGCTACCGCACAAATGTTGTACATTTAGACCTCCTGGAAAAGATATGATGAGGCAGAATCCTGTCACATTGATAGGAGTGAAGATATTTGCATCTAAATCATTGGACGACATTGGCAATTCTGGATGCTTCGGCTTATGATTCGATCTGAGTCCACAGAGAGTCGCTTTGGACAAATGCTGCCGCCCAAATCTTGTATATTTGGACCCCCTGGACAAGGTATGATGAGGCAGAATCCTATCACATCGATAGGAGTGAAGATATTTGCATCTATATCACTAGACGACATTGGCAATTCTGGATGCTTCGGATTATGGATCGACCTGAGTCCAAAGAGTTTCGCTTTAGTCTAGTGCTACCGCACAAATCTTGTACACTTGATCCTCCTGGACAAGGCACGATGAGCCAGAATCCTGTCAAATTGATAGGAGTGAAGATATTTGCATCTATATCACTAGACGACATTGGCAATTCAGGATGCTCCGGCATATGATTTGACCGGAGGCCAAAGAGAGTCGCTTTGGACACGTGCTACCTCACAAATCTTGTACATTTGGACCCCCTGGACAAGATACGATGAGGCAGTATACTGTCAAATTGATAGAAGTAAAGATATTTGCATCTATATCATTGCACGACATTGGAAATTCTGGATGCTTCGGCTTATGGATCGACTTGTGTCCAAAGAGTTTCGCTTTTGTCTAGTGCTACCGCACAAAACTTGTACACTTGATCCTTCTGGACAAGACACGATGAGCCAGAATCCTGTTAAATTGATAGGAGTGAAGATATTTGCATCTATATCATTAGACGGCATTAGCAATTCTGGATGGTCGGCATATGATTCTACCTGAGTTCAAAGAGAGTCGCTTTGGACACGTGCTACCGCACAAATCTTGTACATTTGGATCACCTGGACAAGATGCGATGAGGCAGAATCCTGTCAAATTGATAGCAGTAAAAATATTTGCATCTATATCATTGCACGACATTGGCAATTCTGGATGCTTCGGCTTATGGATCGACTTGTGTCCAAAGAGTTTCGCTTTTGTCTAGTGCTACCGCACAAAACTTGTCCACTTGATCCTCCAGGACAAGACACGATGAGCCAGAATCCTGTTAAATTGATAGGAGTGAAGATATTTGCATCTATATCACTAGACGACATTGGCAATTCTGGATGCTCCGGCATATGATTTGACCGGAGGCCACAGAGAGTCGCTTTGAACAAGTGCTACCGCACAAATCTTGTACATTTGGACCCCCTGGACAAGATGCGAAAAGGCAGAATCCTGTCAAATTGATAGCAGTAAAAATATTTGCATCTATATCATTGGACGACATTAGCAATTCTGGATGCTTCGGCTTATGGATCGACCTGAGTCCAAAGAGTTTCGCTTTTGTCTAGTGCTACCGCACAAATCTTGTACACTTGATCCTCCTGGAAAAGATATGATGAGGCAGAATCCTGTCACATTGATAGGAGTGAAGATATTTGCATCTAAATCATTGGACGACATTGGCAATTCTGGATGCTTCGGCTTATGATTCGACCTGAGTCCAAAGAGAGTCGCTTTGGACAAGTGCTACCGCACAAATCTTGTACATTTGGACCTCCTGTACAAGGTATGATGAGGCAGAATCGCATCACATTGATAGGAGTAAAGATATTTGCATCTATATCATTGGACGACATTGGCAATTCTGGATGCTCCGGCATATGATTCGCCCGGAGGCCAAAGAGAGTCGCTTTGGACACGTGCTACGGCACAAATCTTGTACATCTGGACCTCTTGGACAAGATACGATGAGGCAGAATCCTGTCAAATTGATAGCAGTAAAGATATTTGCATCTATATCATTGCACGACATTGGCAATTCTGGATGCTTCGGCTTATGGATCGACCTGAGTCCAAAGAGTTTCGGTTTTGTCTAGTGCTACCGCACAAATCTTGTACACTTGATCCTCCTGGAATAGATATGATGAGGCAGAATCCTGTCACATTGATAGGAGTGAAGATATTTGCATCTAAATCATTGGACGACATTGGCAATTCTGGATGCTTCGGCTTATGATTCGACCTGAGTCCAAAGAGAGTCGCTTTGGACAAGTGCTACCGCACAAATCTTGTACATTTGGACCTCCTGTACAAGGTATGATGAGGCAGAATCGCATCACATTGATAGGAGTAAAGATATTTGCATCTATATCATTGGACGACAATGGCAATTCTGGATGCTCCGGCATATGATTCGCCCGGAGGCCAAAGAGAGTCGCTTTGGACACGTGCTACGGCACAAATCTTGTACATCTGGACCTCTTGGACAAGATACGATGAGGCAGAATCCTGTCAAATTGATAGCAGTAAAGATATTTGCATCTATATCATTGCACGACATTGGCAATTCTGGATGCTTCGGCTTATGGATCGACCTGAGTCCAAAGAGTTTCGCTTTTGTGTAGTGCTACCGCACAAATCTTGTACACTTGATCCTCCTGGACAAGACACGATGAGCCAGAATCCTGTAAAATTCATAGGAGTTAAGATATTTGCATCTATATCATTGGACGACATTGGCAATTCTGAATGCTCGGCATATGATTCGACCTGAGTCCAAAGAGAGTCGCTTTGGACAAGTGCTACCTCACAAATCTTGTATGTGTGGACCTCTTGTACAAGGTATGATGAGGCAGAATCCTATCACATTGATAGGATTACAGATATTTGCATCTATATCATTGGACGACATTGGCAATTCTGGATGCTCCGGCGTATGATTCGACCGGAGGCCAAAGAGAGTCGCTTTGGACAAGTGCTACCACACAAATCTTGTACTTTTGGACCTCCTGGACAATATACGATGAGGCAAAATCCTGTCAAATTGATAACAGTAAATATATTTGCATCTATATCATTGGACGACATTGGCAATTCTGGTTGCTCCGGCTTATGATTCGACCTGAATCCAAAGACAGTCGCTTTGGACAAGTGCTACCGCACAAATGTTGTACATTTAGACCTCCTGGAAAAGATATGATGAGGCAGAATCCTGTCACATTGATAGGAGTGAAGATATTTGCATCTAAATCATTGGACGACATTGGCAATTCTGGATGCTTCGGCTTATGATTCGACCTGAGTCCAAAGAGAGTCGCTTTGGACAAATGCTGCCGCCCAAATCTTGTATATTTGGACCCCCTGGACAAGGTATGATGAGGCAGAATCCTATCACATCGATAGGAGTGAAGATATTTGCATCTATATCACTAGACGACATTGGCAATTCTGGATGCTTCGGCTTATGGATCGACCTGAGTCCAAAGAGAGTCGCTTTGGACAAGTGCTACCGCACAAATCTTGTACATTTGGACCTCCTGTACAAGGTATGATGAGGCAGAATCGCATCACATTGATAGGAGTAAAGATATTTGCATCTATATCATTGGACGACAATGGCAATTCTGGATGCTCCGGCATATGATTCGCCCGGAGGCCAAAGAGAGTCGCTTTGGACACGTGCTACGGCACAAATCTTGTACATCTGGACCTCTTGGACAAGATACGATGAGGCAGAATCCTGTCAAATTGATAGCAGTAAAGATATTTGCATCTATATCATTGCACGACATTGGCAATTCTGGATGCTTCGGCTTATGGATCGACCTGAGTCCAAAGAGTTTCGCTTTTGTGTAGTGCTACCGCACAAATCTTGTACACTTGATCCTCCTGGACAAGACACGATGAGCCAGAATCCTGTAAAATTCATAGGAGTTAAGATATTTGCATCTATATCATTGGACGACATTGGCAATTCTGAATGCTCGGCATATGATTCGACCTGAGTCCAAAGAGAGTCGCTTTGGACAAGTGCTACCTCACAAATCTTGTATGTGTGGACCTCTTGTACAAGGTATGATGAGGCAGAATCCTATCACATTGATAGGATTACAGATATTTGCATCTATATCATTGGACGACATTGGCAATTCTGGATGCTCCGGCGTATGATTCGACCGGAGGCCAAAGAGAGTCGCTTTGGACAAGTGCTACCACACAAATCTTGTACTTTTGGACCTCCTGGACAATATACGATGAGGCAAAATCCTGTCAAATTGATAACAGTAAATATATTTGCATCTATATCATTGGACGACATTGGCAATTCTGGTTGCTCCGGCTTATGATTCGACCTGAATCCAAAGACAGTCGCTTTGGACAAGTGCTACCGCACAAATGTTGTACATTTAGACCTCCTGGAAAAGATATGATGAGGCAGAATCCTGTCACATTGATAGGAGTGAAGATATTTGCATCTAAATCATTGGACGACATTGGCAATTCTGGATGCTTCGGCTTATGATTCGATCTGAGTCCACAGAGAGTCGCTTTGGACAAATGCTGCCGCCCAAATCTTGTATATTTGGACCCCCTGGACAAGGTATGATGAGGCAGAATCCTATCACATCGATAGGAGTGAAGATATTTGCATCTATATCACTAGACGACATTGGCAATTCTGGATGCTTCGGCTTATGGATCGACCTGAGTCCAAAGAGTTTCGCTTTAGTCTAGTGCTACCGCACAAATCTTGTACACTTGATCCTCCTGGACAAGGCACGATGAGCCAGAATCCTGTCAAATTGATAGGAGTGAAGATATTTGCATCTATATCACTAGACGACATTGGCAATTCAGGATGCTCCGGCATATGATTTGACCGGAGGCCAAAGAGAGTCGCTTTGGACACGTGCTACCTCACAAATCTTGTACATTTGGACCCCCTGGACAAGATACGATGAGGCAGTATACTGTCAAATTGATAGAAGTAAAGATATTTGCATCTATATCATTGCACGACATTGGAAATTCTGGATGCTTCGGCTTATGGATCGACTTGTGTCCAAAGAGTTTCGCTTTTGTCTAGTGCTACCGCACAAAACTTGTACACTTGATCCTTCTGGACAAGACACGATGAGCCAGAATCCTGTTAAATTGATAGGAGTGAAGATATTTGCATCTATATCATTAGACGGCATTAGCAATTCTGGATGGTCGGCATATGATTCTACCTGAGTTCAAAGAGAGTCGCTTTGGACACGTGCTACCGCACAAATCTTGTACATTTGGATCCCCTGGACAAGATGCGATGAGGCAGAATCCTGTCAAATTGATAGCAGTAAAGATATTTGCATCTATATCATTGCACGACATTGGCAATTCTGGATGCTTCGGCTTATGGATCGACCTGAGTCCAAAGAGTTTCGGTTTTGTCTAGTGCTACCGCACAAATCTTGTACACTTGATCCTCCTGGAATAGATATGATGAGGCAGAATCCTGTCACATTGATAGGAGTGAAGATATTTGCATCTAAATCATTGGACGACATTGGCAATTCTGGATGCTTCGGCTTATGATTCGACCTGAGTCCAAAGAGAGTCGCTTTGGACAAGTGCTACCGCACAAATCTTGTACATTTGGACCTCCTGTACAAGGTATGATGAGGCAGAATCGCATCACATTGATAGGAGTAAAGATATTTGCATCTATATCATTGGACGACAATGGCAATTCTGGATGCTCCGGCATATGATTCGCCCGGAGGCCAAAGAGAGTCGCTTTGGACACGTGCTACGGCACAAATCTTGTACATCTGGACCTCTTGGACAAGATACGATGAGGCAGAATCCTGTCAAATTGATAGCAGTAAAGATATTTGCATCTATATCATTGCACGACATTGGCAATTCTGGATGCTTCGGCTTATGGATCGACCTGAGTCCAAAGAGTTTCGCTTTTGTGTAGTGCTACCGCACAAATCTTGTACACTTGATCCTCCTGGACAAGACACGATGAGCCAGAATCCTGTAAAATTCATAGGAGTTAAGATATTTGCATCTATATCATTGGACGACATTGGCAATTCTGAATGCTCGGCATATGATTCGACCTGAGTCCAAAGAGAGTCGCTTTGGACAAGTGCTACCTCACAAATCTTGTATGTGTGGACCTCTTGTACAAGGTATGATGAGGCAGAATCCTATCACATTGATAGGATTACAGATATTTGCATCTATATCATTGGACGACATTGGCAATTCTGGATGCTCCGGCGTATGATTCGACCGGAGGCCAAAGAGAGTCGCTTTGGACAAGTGCTACCACACAAATCTTGTACTTTTGGACCTCCTGGACAATATACGATGAGGCAAAATCCTGTCAAATTGATAACAGTAAATATATTTGCATCTATATCATTGGACGACATTGGCAATTCTGGTTGCTCCGGCTTATGATTCGACCTGAATCCAAAGACAGTCGCTTTGGACAAGTGCTACCGCACAAATGTTGTACATTTAGACCTCCTGGAAAAGATATGATGAGGCAGAATCCTGTCACATTGATAGGAGTGAAGATATTTGCATCTAAATCATTGGACGACATTGGCAATTCTGGATGCTTCGGCTTATGATTCGACCTGAGTCCAAAGAGAGTCGCTTTGGACAAATGCTGCCGCCCAAATCTTGTATATTTGGACCCCCTGGACAAGGTATGATGAGGCAGAATCCTATCACATCGATAGGAGTGAAGATATTTGCATCTATATCACTAGACGACATTGGCAATTCTGGATGCTTCGGCTTATGGATCGACCTGAGTCCAAAGAGAGTCGCTTTGGACAAGTGCTACCGCACAAATCTTGTACATTTGGACCTCCTGTACAAGGTATGATGAGGCAGAATCGCATCACATTGATAGGAGTAAAGATATTTGCATCTATATCATTGGACGACAATGGCAATTCTGGATGCTCCGGCATATGATTCGCCCGGAGGCCAAAGAGAGTCGCTTTGGACACGTGCTACGGCACAAATCTTGTACATCTGGACCTCTTGGACAAGATACGATGAGGCAGAATCCTGTCAAATTGATAGCAGTAAAGATATTTGCATCTATATCATTGCACGACATTGGCAATTCTGGATGCTTCGGCTTATGGATCGACCTGAGTCCAAAGAGTTTCGCTTTTGTGTAGTGCTACCGCACAAATCTTGTACACTTGATCCTCCTGGACAAGACACGATGAGCCAGAATCCTGTAAAATTCATAGGAGTTAAGATATTTGCATCTATATCATTGGACGACATTGGCAATTCTGAATGCTCGGCATATGATTCGACCTGAGTCCAAAGAGAGTCGCTTTGGACAAGTGCTACCTCACAAATCTTGTATGTGTGGACCTCTTGTACAAGGTATGATGAGGCAGAATCCTATCACATTGATAGGATTACAGATATTTGCATCTATATCATTGGACGACATTGGCAATTCTGGATGCTCCGGCGTATGATTCGACCGGAGGCCAAAGAGAGTCGCTTTGGACAAGTGCTACCACACAAATCTTGTACTTTTGGACCTCCTGGACAATATACGATGAGGCAAAATCCTGTCAAATTGATAACAGTAAATATATTTGCATCTATATCATTGGACGACATTGGCAATTCTGGTTGCTCCGGCTTATGATTCGACCTGAATCCAAAGACAGTCGCTTTGGACAAGTGCTACCGCACAAATGTTGTACATTTAGACCTCCTGGAAAAGATATGATGAGGCAGAATCCTGTCACATTGATAGGAGTGAAGATATTTGCATCTAAATCATTGGACGACATTGGCAATTCTGGATGCTTCGGCTTATGATTCGATCTGAGTCCACAGAGAGTCGCTTTGGACAAATGCTGCCGCCCAAATCTTGTATATTTGGACCCCCTGGACAAGGTATGATGAGGCAGAATCCTATCACATCGATAGGAGTGAAGATATTTGCATCTATATCACTAGACGACATTGGCAATTCTGGATGCTTCGGCTTATGGATCGACCTGAGTCCAAAGAGTTTCGCTTTAGTCTAGTGCTACCGCACAAATCTTGTACACTTGATCCTCCTGGACAAGGCACGATGAGCCAGAATCCTGTCAAATTGATAGGAGTGAAGATATTTGCATCTATATCACTAGACGACATTGGCAATTCAGGATGCTCCGGCATATGATTTGACCGGAGGCCAAAGAGAGTCGCTTTGGACACGTGCTACCTCACAAATCTTGTACATTTGGACCCCCTGGACAAGATACGATGAGGCAGTATACTGTCAAATTGATAGAAGTAAAGATATTTGCATCTATATCATTGCACGACATTGGAAATTCTGGATGCTTCGGCTTATGGATCGACTTGTGTCCAAAGAGTTTCGCTTTTGTCTAGTGCTACCGCACAAAACTTGTACACTTGATCCTTCTGGACAAGACACGATGAGCCAGAATCCTGTTAAATTGATAGGAGTGAAGATATTTGCATCTATATCATTAGACGGCATTAGCAATTCTGGATGGTCGGCATATGATTCTACCTGAGTTCAAAGAGAGTCGCTTTGGACACGTGCTACCGCACAAATCTTGTACATTTGGATCCCCTGGACAAGATGCGATGAGGCAGAATCCTGTCAAATTGATAGCAGTAAAAATATTTGCATCTATATCATTGCACGACATTGGCAATTCTGGATGCTCCGGCTTATGATTCGAAATGAATCCAAAGACAGTAGCTTTGGACAAGTGCTACCGCACAAATGTTGTACATTTAGACCTCCTGGAAAAGATATGATGAGGCAGAATCCTGTCACATTGATAGGAGTGAAGATATTTGCCTCTAAATCATTGGACGACATTGGAATTCTGGATGCTTCGGCATATGATTCGACCTGAGTCCAAAGAGGGTCGCTTTGGACAAGTGTTACCGCACAACTCTTGTACATTTGGACCTCCTGTACAAGGTATGATGAGGCAGAATCCTGTCAAATTGATAGCAGTAAAGATATTTGCATCTATATCATTGGACGACATTGGCAATTCTGGATGCTCCGGCTTATGATTCGACCTGAATCCAAAGAGCGTCGCTTTGGACACGTGCTACCGCACAAATCTTGTACATTTGGAACCCCTGGACAAGACACGATGAGCCAGAATCCTGTCAAATTGATAGCAGTAATGATATTTGCATCTATACCATTGCACGACATTGGCAATTCTTGATGCTTCGGGTTATGGATCGACCTGAGTCCAAAGAGTTTCGCTTTGGACAAGTGCTACCGCAAAAATCTTGTTCATTTGGACCTCCTGTACAAGGTATGATGTGGCAGAATCCTATCACATTGACAGGAGTAAAGAAATTTGCATTTATATCACTGGGCGACATTGGCAATTCTGGATGCTCCGGCCTATGATTCGACCTGAATCCAAAGAGAGTCGCTTTGGACACGTGCTACCGCACAAATCTTGTACATTTGGACCTCCTGGACAAGACACGATGAGCCAGAATCCTGTCAAATTTATAGGAGTAAATATATTTGCATCTATATCATTGGTCAACATCGGCAATTCTGGATGCTCCGGCGTATGATTCGACCGGAGGCCAAAGAGAGTCGCATTGTACAAGTGCTACCGCACAAGTATTGTACATTTGGACCCCCTGGACAATATACGATGAGGCAGAATCCTGTCAAATTGATAGCAGTAATGATATTTGCATCTATACCATTGCACGACATTGGCAATTCTTGATGCTTCGGCTTATGGATCGACCTGAGTCCAATGAGTTTCGCTTTGGACAAGTGCTACCGCACAAATCTTGTACATTTGATCCCCCTGGACAAGATGGGATGAGGCAGAATCCTGTCAAATTGATAGGAGTAAAGATATTTGCATCTATATCATTGGACGACATTGGCAATCCTGGGGATCCGGCTTATGATTCGACCTGAATCCAAAGAGAGTCGGTCTGGACAAGTGTTACCACCCAAATCTTGTACACTTGAACCTCCTGGACAAGATACGATGAGGCAGAATCCTGTCCATTGATAGGATTGAAGATATTTGCATCTATATCATTGGTCAACATCGGCAATTCCGGATGGTCCGGCTTATGGTTCGACATAAGTCCAAAGAATGTCGCCTTGGACAAGTGCTACCGCAACAAATCGTGTACATTTGGACCCCCTGGACAAGACACGATGAAGCAGAATCCTGTCAAATTAATAGGAGTAAAGATATTTGCATCTACATCATTGGTCAACATCGGCAATTCTGGATGGTCCGGCTTATGGTTCGACCTAAGTCCAAAGAATGTCGCTTTGGACATGTTAGCGTCATCGCGGTAGAAAGGGAGAGGGGGCACGTTTTGAGTGGTCACTCCAGGCGGTGACGGCTGGTTTACAAAGGCTTGAGTTGGGCGATAGCCGAGACAATAATATCGGTCGATAATATTTAGATAGTCGGATGTCAATCGTCGCAGGTTCTTGGGATCGCGGTGCTGTATACAGTATCGCGCACGTATGGAATCTGAGGCGGCAGCAAAGGGCCCGACGCCTTGTTGCTGGCCGCCGAGTAGATGCCTAATTCTTTGAGAAGGCACGTGCACGGGACCGATGGCCCGACGTCATCGATGCTTCGTTGCACGTGCGAAGTGATAAGCACTCGAATAAAGGATCTGGCCACGGAGTGGGGAGAGGCTTTGAACTCTCTGGAAAGAGTACTGTGTCAAGGGACACAGCACTTCCCCCAGAACCATAGAGCGGTGCATTCATATTCTTAAAATTTCCAGCATATTTATAACAGACTAGTGCTACCGCAACAAATTGTGTACATGTGGACCCCCTGGACAAGATACGATGAGGCAGAATCCTGTCAAAGTGATAGCAGTAAAGGTATTTTCATCTATACCATTGCACGACATTGGCAATTATTGATGCTTCGGCTTATGGATCGACCTGAGTCCAAAGAGTTTCGCTTTGGACAAGTGCTACCGCACAAATCTTCTACATTTCGACCTCCTGTACAAGGTATGATGAGGCAGAATCCTACCACATTGATATGAGTAAAGATATTTGCATCTATATCACTGGACGACATGGCCATTCTGGATGCTCCGGCATATGATCCGACCGGAGGCTAAAGAGAGTCGCTTTGGACACGTGCTGCCGCACAAATCTTATACATTTGGACCCCCTGGACAAGATACGATGAGGCAGAATCCTGTCAAATTGATAGCAGTAAAGATATTTGCATCTATATCATTGCACGACTTTGGCAATTCTGGTTGATTCGGCTTATGGATCGACCTGAGTCCAAAGAGTTTCGCTTTTGTCTAGTGCTACCGCACAAATCGTGTACATTTGATCCCACCTGGACAAGACACGATGAGCCAGAATCCTGTCAAATTGATTGGAGTGAAGATATTTGCATCTACATTATTGGACGACATGGTGTTCATTATAGTTTACCTGACCGGTTTTAACGATGATGTTCCTAATTAATTATTTGGCGTGTTATTCGGTCAATAAATAGAATATAGTTGTCCAACGTTTCGGCCGGTTTTCCTGGCCCTCCTCAGGGACTGTTGAACTGTATAAATAAGAGAAGCGAGAAAATATAATGTGATAATTAAATGTTATATATTAAGCTACTTTATAAGAGTTTGTTTAATGTAAGTTAAGCATGAAATATGTAAACTGCAATAAATAGAGAGAAAGAAGAAGGAAAATTGTATTTAATAGACATTCGTCCAATAGAGATAAATTAGAAGTAAATTCACATTTAAACGTTTACAATGAAAGCAATTAAAACCAGAGCACATTACTCACATGTGGTTTCACTCGAGGTTAAAGGAGTTATGAAGGAGGCGGAGATTTGTTGTGTTTTAGTGGGATATACTGCGTGTTGAAGGACAAGAGGATGGGTGTACTGAGGCACATATGTAGCTGTTTGAATTGCCGCAAATGTGGACGACATTGGCAATTCTGGATGCTTCAGTTTATGGTTCGACATAAGTCCAAAGAATGTCGCTTTGGACAAGTGCTACCGCAACAAATCGTGTACATTTGGACCCCCTGGACAAGATACGATGAGGCAGAATGCTGTCACATTGATAGGAGTAAAGATATTTGCATCTATATCATTGGACGACATTGGCAATTCTGGATGCTCCGGTTTATGATTCGACCTGAGTCCAAAGAGAGTCGCTTCGGACAAGTGCTACCGCAATAAGTCTTGTACATTTGGACCTCCTGTACAAGGTATGATGAGGCAGAATCCTATCACATTGATAGGAGTAAAGATATTTGTATCTATATCATTGGACGACATTGGAAATTCTCGATGCTCGGCTTATGATTCGACCTAAGTTCAAAGAGAGTCGCTTTGGACAAATGCTGCCGCCCAAATCTTGTCCATTTGGACCACCTGGACAAGATATGATGAGGCAGAATCCTGTCAAATTGATAGGAGTGAAGATGTTTGCATCTATATCATTGGACGACATTGGCAATTCTGGAAGATCGGCGAATGATTCGACCTGAGTTCAAAGAGAGTCGCCTTGGACAAATACTGCCGCCCAAATCTTGTCCATTTGGACCTCCTGGACAAGATATGATGAGGCCGAAACCTGTCAAATTGATAGGAATGAAGATATTTGCATCTATATCATTGGACGACATTGGCAATTTTGGATGCTCCGGCATATGATTCGACCGGAGGCCAAAGAGAGTCGCTTTGGACAAGTGTTACCGCAACAAATCTTGTACATTTGGATCCCCTGGACAAGATACGATGAGGCAGAATCCTGTCAAATAAATAGGAGTAAAGATAGCTGTATCTATATCACTGGACGACATTGGCCATTCTGGATGCTCCGGCATATGATTCGACCGGAGGCTAAAGAGAGTCGCTTTGGACACGTGCTGCCGCACAAATCTTATACATTTGGACCCCCTGGACAAGATACGATGAGGCAGAATCCTGTCAAATTGATAGCAGTAAAGATATTTGCATCTATATCATTGCACGACATTGGCAATTCTGGTTGATTCGGCTTATGGATCGACCTGAGTCCAAAGAGTTTAGCTTTTGTCTAGTGCTACCGCACAAATCGTGTACACTTGATCCTCCTGGACAAGACATGATGAGCCAGAATCCTGTCAAATTGATTGGAGTGAAGATATTTGCATCTATATCATTGGACGACATTGGCAATTCTGAATGCTCCGGCTTATGATTCGACCGGAGCCCAAAGAGAGTCGCTTTGGACAAGTGCTACCGCACAAATCGTGTACATTTGGACCTCCTGTACAAGGTATGATGAGGCAGAATCGAATTACATTTATAGGAGTATATATATATATGCATCTATATCATTGGACGACATTGGAAATTCTCGATGCTCGGCTTATGATTCGACCTAAGTTCAAAGAGAGTCGCTTTGGACAAATGCTGCCGCCCAAATCTTGTCCATTTGGATCACCTGGACAAGATATGATGAGGCAGAATCCTGTCAAATTGATAGGAGTGAAGATATTTGCATCTATATCATTAGACGGCATTGGCAATTCTGGATGCTCAGGCTTGTGATTCGACCTGAGTCCAAGGAGAGTCGCTTTGGACAAGTGCTACCGCAACAAATCTTGTACATTTGGACCCCCGGGACAAGATACGACGAGGCAGAATCCTGTCAAATTAATAGGAGTAAATATATTTGCATCTATATCAATGGTCAACAACGGCACTTCTGGATGGTCCGGCTTATGGTTCGACATAAGTCCAAAGAAAGTCGCTTTGGACAAGTGCTACCGCAACAAATCGCGTACATTTTAACCCCCTAGACAAGACACGATGAGGCAGAATCCTGTCAAATTGATAGCAGTAAAGGTATTTGCATCTATACCATTGCACGACATTGGCAATTCTTGATGCTTCGGGTAATGGATCGACCTGAGTCCAAAGAGTTTCGCTTTGGACAAGTGCTACCGCACAAATCTTCTACATTTCGACCTCCTGTACAAGGTATGATGAGGCAGAATTCTACCACATTGATATGAGTAAAGATATTTGCATCTATATCACTGGACGACCTTGGCCATTCTGGATGCTCCGGCATATGATTCGACCGGAGGCCAAAAAGAGTCGCTTCGGACAAGTGCTACCGCAATAAGTCTTGTACATTTGGACCCCCTGGATAAGATACAATGAGGCAGAATCCTATCACATTGATAGGAGTAAAGATATTTGCATCAATATCACTGGACGACATTGGCAATTCTGGATGCTCCGGCATATGATTCGACCGGAGGCCAAAGAGAGTCGCTTCGGACAAGTGCTACCGCAATAAGTCTTGTACATTTGCACCCCCTGGATAAGATACGATGAGGCAGAATCCTATCACATTGATAGGAGTAAAGATATTTGCATCTATATCATTGGACGACATTGGCAATTCTGGTTGCTCCGGCATATGTTTCGACCGGAGGCCAAAGAGAGTCGCTTTGGACACGTGCTACCGCACAAATCTTGTACATTTGGACCCCCTGGATAAGATACGATGAGGCAGAATCCTGTCAAATTAATAGGAGTAGAATATTGGCATCTATATCATTGGTCAACAACGGCAATTCTGGATGGTCCGGCTTATGGTTCGACATAAGTCAAAGAATGTCGCTTTGGACAAGTGCTACCGCAACAAATCGCGTACATTTGGACCCCCTGGACAAGACACGATGAGGCAGAATCCTGTCAAATTGATAGGAGTAAAGATATTTGCATCTATATCACTGGACGACATTGGCAATTCTGGATGCTGCGGCGTATGATTCGACCTGAGTTCAAAAAGAGTCGCTTTGGACAAATACTGCCGCCCAAATCATGTCCATTTGGACCTCCGGAACAAGGTATGATGAGGCAGAATCCTATCACATTGATAGGAGTAAAGATATGTGAATCTATATCATTGGACGACATTGGCAATTCTGGATGCTCAGGCTTATGGATCGACCTGAGTCCAAGGAGTTTCGCTTTCGTCTAGTGCTACCGCACACATCTTCTACGCTTGATCCTCCTGGACAAGACACGATGAGGCAGAATCCTGTCAAATTGATAGGAGTAAATATATTTGCATCTATATCAATGGTCAACAACGGCAATTCTGGATGGTCCGGCTTATGGTTCGACATAAGTCCAAAGAAAGTCGCTTTGGACAAGTGCTACCGCAACAAATCGCGTACATTTTAACCCCCTGGACAAGACACGATGAGGCAGAATCCTGTCAAATTGATAGCAGTAAAGGTATTTGCATCTATACCATTGCACGACATTGGCAATTCTTGATGCTTCGGGTAATGGATCGACCTGAGTCCAAAGAGTTTCGCTTTGGACAAGTGCTACCGCACAAATCTTCTACATTTCGACCTCCTGTACAAGGTATGATGAGGCAGAATTCTACCACATTGATATGAGTAAAGATATTTGCATCTATATCACTGGACGACCTTGGCCATTCTGGATGCTCCGGCATATGATTCGACCGGAGGCCAAAAAGAGTCGCTTCGGACAAGTGCTACCGCAATAAGTCTTGTACATTTGGACACCCTGGATAAGATACGATGAGGCAGAATCCTATCACATTGATAGGAGTAAAGATATTTGCATCAATATCACTGGACGACATTGGCAATTCTGGATGCTCCGGCATATGATTCGACCGGAGGCCAAAGAGAGTCGCTTCGGACAAGTGCTACCGCAATAAGTCTTGTACATTTGCACCCCCTGGATAAGATACGATGAGGCAGAATCCTATCACATTGATAGGAGTAAAGATATTTGCATCTATATCATTGGACGACATTGGCAATTCTGGTTGCTCCGGCATATGATTCGACCGGAGGCCAAAGAGAGTCGCTTTGGACACGTGCTACCGCACAAATCTTGTACATTTGGACCCCCTGGATAAGATACGATGAGGCAGAATCCTGTCAAATTAATAGGAGTAGAATATTGGCATCTATATCATTGGTCAACAACGGCAATTCTGGATGGTCCGGCTTATGGTTCGACATAAGTCAAAGAATGTCGCTTTGGACAAGTGCTACCGCAACAAATCGCGTACATTTGGACCCCCTGGACAAGACACGATGAGGCAGAATCATGTCAAATTGATAGGAGTAAAGATATTTGCATCTATATCACTGGACGACATTGGCAATTCTGGATGCTGCGGCGTATGATTCGACCTGAGTTCAAAAAGAGTCGCTTTGGACAAATACTGCCGCCCAAATCATGTCCATTTGGACCTCCGGAACAAGGTATGATGAGGCAGAATCCTATCACATTGATAGGAGTAAAGATATGTGAATCTATATCATTGGACGACATTGGCAATTCTGGATGCTCAGGCTTATGGATCGACCTGAGTCCAAGGAGTTTCGCTTTCGTCTAGTGCTACCGCACACATCTTCTACGCTTGATCCTCCTGGACAAGACATGATGAGCCAGAATCCTGTCAAATTGACAGGAGTGAAGATATTTGCATCTATATCATTAGACGGCATTGGCAATTCTGGATGCTCAGGCTTATGATTCGACCTGAGTCCAAGGAGAGCCGCTTTGGACAAGTGCTACCGCAACAAATCTTGTACATTTGTACCCCCTGGACAAGATACGATGAGGCAGAATCCTGACAAATTGATAGGAGTAAAGATATTTGCATCTATATCACTGGACGACATTGGCAATTCTGGATGCTGCGGCATATGATTCGACTGGAGGCCAAAGAGAGTCGCCTCGGAAAAGTGCTACCGCAATAAGTCTTGTACATTTGGACCTCCTGTACAAGATACGATGAGGCAGAATCCTGCCACATTGATAGGAGTAAAGATATTTGCATCTATATCATTGGACGACATTGGCAATTCTGGATACTCGGCATATGATTCGACCTGAGTCAAAGAGATTGGCTTTTGTCAAGTGCTGCCGCACAAGTCTTGTACATTTGGACCCCCTGGACAATATACGATGAGGCAGAATCCTGTCAAATTGATAGGAGTAAAGATATTTGCATCTATATCATTGGACGACATTGGCAATTCTGGATGCTCCGGCATATGATTCGACCGGAGGCCAAAGAGAGTCGCTTTGGACACGTGCTACCGCACAAATCTTGTACATTTGGACCCCCTGGATAAGATACGATGAGGCAGAATCCTGTCAAATTGATAGCAGTAAAGATATTTGCATCTATATCATTGGAGGACATTGGCAATTATGGATGCTCAGGCTTATGATTCGACCTGAGTCCAAGGAGAGTCGCTTTGGACAAGTGCTACCGCAACAAATCTTGTACATTTGGACCCCCGGGTCAAGATACGACGAGGCAGAATCCTGTCAAATTAATAGGAGTAGAATATTGGCATCTATATCATTGGTCAACAACGGCAATTCTGGATGCTCCGGCATATGATTCGACCGGAGGCCAAAGAGAGTCGCTTTGGACAAGTGCTACCGCAACAAATCGCGTACATTTGGACCCCCTGGATAAGATACGATGAGGCAGAATCCTGTCAAATTGATAGCAGTAAAGATATTTACATCTATATCATTGGACAACATCGGCAGTTCTGGATGGTCCGGCTTATGGTTCGACCTAAGTCCAAAGAATGTCGCTTTGGACAAGTGCTACCCACAAATCTTGTACATTTGAACCTCGTGGACAAGATACGATGAGGCAGAATCCTGTCAAATTGATAGGAGTAAAGATATATGCATCAATATCACTGGACGACATTGGCAATTCTGGATGCTGCGGCATATGATTCGACCGGAGGCCAAAGAGAGTCGCCTCGGAAAAGTGCTACCGCAATAAATCATGTACATTTGGACCTCCTGTACAAGATACGATGAGACAGAATCCTGTAACATTGATAGGAGTAAAGATATTTGCATCTATATCATTAGACGACATTGGCAATTCTGTATACTCGGCATATGATTCGACCTGAGTCAAAGAGATTGACTTTTGTCAAGTGCTGCCGCACAAGTCTTGTGCATTTGGACCTCCTGGAAAAGGTATAATGAGGCAGAATCCTGTCACATGGATAGGAGTGAAGATATTTGCATCTATATCATTAGACGGCATTGGCAATTCTGGATGCTCAGGCTTATGATTCGACCTGAGTCCAAGGAGAGTCGCTTTGGCCAAGTGCTACCGCAACAAACCCTATACATTTGGACCCCCGGGACAAGATACGACGACGCAGAATCCTGTCAAATTAATAGGAGTAGAATATTGGCATCTATACCATTGCACGAAATTGGCAATTCCTGATGCTTCGGCTTATGGATCGACCTGAGTCCAAAGAGATTCGTTTTTGTGAAGTGCTAACGCACAAATCTTGTACATTTGGACCTCCTGCACAAAGTATGATGAGGCAGAATCCTATCACATTAATAGGAGTAAAGATATTTGCATCTATATCATTGGACGACATTGGCAATT
This sequence comes from Priocnemis perturbator, assembly GCA_963942575.1. Taxonomy (NCBI): domain Eukaryota; kingdom Metazoa; phylum Arthropoda; class Insecta; order Hymenoptera; family Pompilidae; genus Priocnemis; species Priocnemis perturbator. Next base: position 6,699,399 of record CAWWDK010000133.1, on the reverse strand, counting down.
CTGGATGCCCCGGCTTATGATCCGACCGGAGGTCAAAGAGAGTCGCTGTGGACACGTGCTACCGCACAAATCTTGTACATTTGGACCCCCTGGACAAGATACGATGAGGCAGAATCCTGTCAAATTGATAGCAGTAAAGATATTTGCATCTATATCATTGGACGACATTGGCAATTCTGAATGCTCCGGCTTATGATTTGACCGGAGCCCAAAGAGAGTCGTTTTGGACAAGTGCTACCGCACAAATCGTGTACGTTTGGACCTCCTGTACAAGGTATGATGAGGCAGAATCGAATTACATTTATAGGAGTAAATATATATGCATCTATATCATTGGACGATATTGGAAATTCTCGATGCTCGGCTTATGATTCGACCTAAGTTCAAAGAGAGTCGCTTTGGACAAATGCTGCCGCCCAAATCTTGTCCATTTCGACAACCTGGACAAGATATGGTGAGGCAGAATCCTGTCAAAGTGATAGGAGTGAAGATGTTTGCATCTATATCATTGGACGACATTGGCAATTCTGGATGGTCCGGCGTATGATTCGGACCGGAGGCCAAAGAGAGTCGCTTTGGACAAGTGCTACCACACAAATCTTGTACTTTTGGACCCCCTGGACAATATAACATGAGGCAGAATCCTGTCAAATTGATAGTAGTAAATATATTTGCATCTATATCATTGGACGACATTGGCAATTCTGGATGCTCCGGCTTATGATTCGACCTGAATCCAAAGACAGTCGCTTTGGACAAGTGCTACAGCACAAATGTTGTACATTTAGACCTCCTGGAAAATATATGATGAGGCAGAATCCTGTCACATTGATAGGAGTGAATATATTTGCATCTAAATCATTGGACGACATTGGCAAATCTGGATGCTCCGGCATATGATTTGACCGGAGGCCAAAGAGAGTCGCTTTGGACACGTGCTATCACACAAATCTTGTACATTTGGACCCCCTGGACAAGATACGATGAGGCAGAATACTGTCAAATTGATAGAAGTAAAGATATTTGCATCTATATCATTGCACGACATTGGCAATTCTGGATGCTTCGGCTTATGGATCGACCTGTGTCCAAAGAGTTTCGCTATTGTCTAGTGCTACCGCACAAAACTTGTACACTTGATCCTCCTGGACAAGACACGATGAGCCAGAATCCTGTTAAATTGATAGGAGTGAAGATATTTGCATCTATATCATTAGACGGCATTAGCAATTCTGGATGGTCGGCATATGATTCTACCTGCGTTCAAAGAGAGTCGCTTTGGACAAGTGCTACCGCACAAATCTTGTACATTTGGATCCCCTGGACAAGATGCGATGAGGCAGAATCCTGTCAAATGGATAGGAGTGAAGATATTTGCATCTATATCACTAGACGACATTGGCAATTCTGGATGCTCCGGCATATGATTTGACCGGAGGCCAAAGAGAGTCGCTTTGGACACGTGCTACCGCACAAATCTTGTACATCTAGACCCCCTGGACAAAATACGATGAGGCAGAATCCTGTCAAATTGATAGCAGTAAAGATATTTGTATCTATATCATTGCACGACATTGGCAATTCTGGATGCTCCGGCATATGATTTGACCGGAGGCCAAAGAGAGTCGCTTTGGACACGTGCCACCTCACAAATGTTGTACACTTAGCCCTCCTGTTAAAGATATGATGAGGCAGAATCCTGTCACATTGATAGGAGTGAAGATATTTGCATCTAAATCATTGAACGACATTGGCAATACTGGATGCTTCGGCTTATGATTCGACCTTAGTCCAAAGAGAGTCGCTTTGGACAAGTGCTACCGCACAAATCTTGTCTGTGTGAACCTCCTGTACAAGGTATGATGAGGAAGAATCCTATCACATTGATAGGAGTAAAGATATTTGCATCTAAATCATTGAACGACATTGGCAATTCTGGATGCTTCGGCTTATGATTCGACCTGAGTCGAAGAGAGTCGCTTTGGACACGTGCTACCGCACAAATCTTGTACATTTGGACCCCCTGGACAAGATACGATGAGGCAGAATACTGTCAAATTGATAGAAGTAAAGATATTTGCATCTATATCCTTGCACGACATTGGCAATTCTGGATGCTTCGGCTTATGGATCGACCTGTGTCCAAAGAGTTTCGCTTTTGACTAGTGCTACCGCACAAAACTTGTACACTTGATCCTCCTCGACAAGACACGATGAGCCAGAATGCTGTTAAAGTGATAGGAGTGAAGATATTTGCATCTATATCATTAGACGGCATTAGCAATTCTGGATGGTCCGGCGTATGATTCGGACCGGAGGCCAAAGAGAGTCGCTTTGGACAAGTGCTACCACACAAATCTTGTACTTTTGGACCCCCTGGACAATATAACATGAGGCAGAATCCTGTCAAATTGATAGTAGTAAATATATTTGCATCTATATCATTGGACGACATTGGCAATTCTGGATGCTCCGGCTTATGATTCGACCTGAATCCAAAGACAGTCGCTTTGGACAAGTGCTACAGCACAAATGTTGTACATTTAGACCTCCTGGAAAAGATATGATGAGGCAGAATCCTGTCACATTGATAGGAGTGAATATATTTGCATCTAAATAATTGGACGACATTGGCAATTCTGGATGCTTCGGCTTGTGATTCGACCTGAGTCCAAAGAGAGTCGCTTTGGACAAGTGCTACCGCACAAATCTTGTACATCTGGACCCCCTGGGCAAGATACGATGAGGCAGAATCCTGTCACATTGATAGGAGTGAAGATATTTGCATCTAAATCACTGGACCACATTGGTAATTCTGAATGCTCCGGCATATGATTTGACCGGAGGCCAAAGAGAGTCGCTTTGGACACGTGCTACCGCACAAATCTTGTACATTTTGACCCCCTGGACAAGATACGATGAGGCAGAATACTGTCAAATTGATAGAAGTAAAGATATTTGCATCTATATCCTTGCACGACATTGGCAATTCTGGATGCTTCGGCTTATGGATCGACATGTGTCCAAAGAGTTTCGCTTTTGTCTAGTGCTACCGCACAAAACATGTACACTTGATCCTCCTCGACAAGACACGATGAGCCAGAATCCTGTTAAATTGATAGGAGTGAAGATATTTGCATCTATATCACTAGACGACATTGGCAATTCTGGATGCTTGAAGCATCCAGAATTGCCAATGTCTTCCAATGATATAGATGCAAATATTTTTACTGCTATCAATTTGACAGGATTTTGTCTCATCGCATCTTGTCCAGGGAATCCAAATGTACAAGATTTGTGCGGTAGCACGTGTCCAAAGCGACTCTCTTTGAACTCAGGTAGAATCATATGCCGACCGTCCAGAATTGCTAATGCCGTCTAATGATATAGATGCAAATATCTTCACTCCTATCAATGCGATAGGATTCTGCCTCATCATACCTTGTCCAGGAGGTCCAAATGTACAAGATTTGTTGCGGTAGCACTTGTCCGAAGCGACTCTCTTTGGACTCAGGTCGAATCATAAGCCTGAGCATCCGGAATTGCCAATGTCGTCCAATGATATAGATGCAAATATCTTCACTCCTATCAATGTGATGGGATTCTGCCTCATCATACCTTGAACAGGAGGTCCAAATGTACAAGAATTGTGCGGTAGCACTTGTCCAAAGCGACTCTCTTTGGACTCAGGTCGAATCATAAACCGAAGCATCCAGAATTGCCAATGTCGTCCAATGATTTAGATGCAAATATCTTCACTCCTATCAATGTGACAGGATTCTGCCTCATCATATCTTTTTCAGGAGGTCTAAATGTACAAGATTTGTTGCGGTAGCACTTGTCTAATCCGACTCTCCTTGGACTCAGGTCGAATCATAAGCCTGAGCATCCAGAATTGCCAATGTCGTCTAGTGATATAGATGCAAATATCTTCACTCCTATCAATTTGACAGGATTCTGGCTCATCGTGTCTTGTCCAGGAGGATCAAGTGTACAAGGTTTGTGCGGTAGCACTAGACAAAAGCGAAACTCTTTGGACTCAGGTCGATCCATAAGCCGAAGCATCCCGAATTGCCAATGTCGTGCAAAGATAAAGTTGCAAATATCTTTACTGCTATCAATTTGACAGGATTCTGCCTCATCGCGTCTTGTCCAGGAGTTCCAAATATACAAGATTTGGGCGGCAGCATTTGTCCAAAGCGACTCTCCTTGAAGTCAGGTCGAATCATCTGCCGAGCATCCAGAATTGCCAATGTCGTCCAATGATATAGATGCAAATATCTTTACTCCTATCAATGTGATGGGATTCTGCCTCATCATACCTTGAACAGGAGGTCCAAATGTACAAGAATTGTGCGGTAGCACTTGTCCAAAGCGACTCTCTTTGGACTCAGGTCGAATCATAAACCGAAGCATCCAGAATTGCCAATGTCGTCCAATGATTTAGATGCAAATATCTTCACTCCTATCAATGTGACAGGATTCTGCCTCATCATATCTTTTTCAGGAGGTCTAAATGTACAACATGTGTGCGGTAGCTTTTGTCCAAAGCGACTGTCTTTGGATTCAGGTCGAATCATAAGCCGGAGCATCCAGAATTGCCAATGTCGTCCAATGATATAGATGCAAATATCTTTACTGCTATCAATTTGACAGGATTCTGCCTCATGTTATATTGTCCAGGGGGTCCAAAAGTACAAGATTTGTGTGGTAGCACTTGTCCAAAGCGACTCTCTTTGGCCTCCGGTCGAATCATACGCCGGAGCATGCAGAATTGCCAATGTCGTCCAATGATATAGATGCAAATATCTTTACTCCTATCAATGTGATAGGATTCTGCCTCATCATACCTTGTACAGGAGGTCCACACATACAAGATTTGTGCGGTAGCACTTGTCCAAAGCGACTCTCTTTGGACTCAGGTCGAATCACATGCCGAGCATCCAGAATTGCCAATGTCGTCCAATGATATAGATGCAAATATCTTCACTCCTTTCAATTTTACAGGATTCTGGCTCATCGTGTCTTGTCCAGGAGGATCAAGTGTACAAGATTTGTGCGGTAGCACTAGATAAAAGCGAAACTCTTTGGACTCAGGTCGATCCATAAGCCGAAGCATCCCGAATTGCCAATGTCGTGCAATGATAAAGTTGCAAATATCTTTACTGCTATCAATTTGACAGGATTCTGCCTCATCGCGTCTTGTCCAGGGGATCCAAATGTACAAGATTTGTGCGGTAGCACGTGTCCAAAGCGACTCTCTTTGAACTCAGGTAGAATAATATGCCGACCATCCAGAATTGCTAATGCCGTCTAATGATATAGATGCAAATATCTTCACTCCTATCAATTTAACAGGATTCTGGCTCATCGCGTCTTGTCGAGGAGGATCAAGTGTACAAGTTTTGTGCGGTAGCACTAGACAAAAGCGAAACTCTTTGGACACAGGTCGATCCATATGCCGAAGCATCCAGAATTGCCAATGTCGTGCAAAGGTATAGATGCAAATATCTTTACTTCTATCAATTTGACTGTATTCTGCCTCGTCGTATCTTGTCCAGGGGGTCCAAATGTACAAGATTTGTGCGGTAGCACGTGTCCAACGCGACTCTCTTTGGCCTCAGGTCAAATCATATGCCGGAGCATCCAGAATTGCCAATGTCGTCAAGTGATATAGATGCAAATATCTTCACTCCTATCCATTTGACAGGATTCTGCCTCACCATACCTTGTCCAGGAGTTCCAAATATACAAGATTTGGGCGGCAGCAACTGTCCAAAGCGACTCTCTTTGAAGTCAGGTCGAATCATCTGCCGAGCATCCAGAATTGCCAATGTCGTCCAATGATATAGATGCAAATATCTTTACACCTATCAATGTGATGGGATTCGGCCTCATCATACCTTGTACAGGAGGTCCAAATGAACAAGATTTGTGGGGTAGCACTTGTCCAAAGCGACTCTCTTTGGACTCAGGTCGAATCGTATGCCTGAGCATCCAGAATTGCCAGTGCCGTCTAATGATATACATGCAAATATCTTTACTGCTGTCAATTTGACAGGATTCTACCTCATCGTATCTTGCCCAGGGGGTCCAAATGTACACGATTTGTTGCGGTAGCGCTTTGCCAAATCGACTCTCTTTGGACTCAGGTCGAATCATATGCCGGGGCAGCCAGAATTGCCAATGTCGTCCAATGATATAGATGCAAATATATTTACTCCTATCAATATGACAGGATTCTGCCTCATCATACCTTTTCCAGGAGGTCCAAATGCACAAGTTTTGGGCGGTAGCACTAGACAAAAGCGAAACTCTTTGGACACAGGTCGATCCATAAGCCGAAGCATCCAGAATTGCCAATGTCGTGCAATGATATAGATGCAAATATCTTTACTCCTATCAATTTGACAGGATTCTACCTCATCGTATATTTTCCAGGGGGTCCAAATGTACAAGACTTGTGCGGAAGCACTTGTACAAAGCGACTCTCTTTGGCCTCCGGTCGATTCATACGCCGGAGCATCCAGAATTGCCAATGTGGTCCAATGATATAGATACAAATATCTTCACTCCTATGAATTTGACAGGATTCTGCCTCATCGTATCTTGTCCAGGGGGTCCAAATGTACAAGATTTGTGCGGTAGCACGTGTCCAAAGCGACTGTCTTTGGATTCAGGTCGAATCATAAGCCGGAGCATCCAGAATTGCCAATGTCGTCCAATGATATAGATGCAAATATATTTACTCCTATCAATTTGACAGGATTCTACCTCATCGTATATTGTCCAGGGGGTCCAAATGTACAAGACTTGTGCGGAAGCACTTGTACAAAGCGACTCTCTTTGGCCTCCGGTCGATTCATACGCCGGAGCATCCAGAATTGCCAATGTGGTCCAATGATATAGATACAAATATCTTCACTCCTATGAATTTGACAGGATTCTATCTCATCATACCCTGTTCCGGATGTTCAAATGTACAAGGTTTGTGTTGTAGCACTTGTCCAAAACGACTCTTTGGACTCAAGTCGAATCATAAACCGGACCATCCAGAATTGCCAATGTCGTGCAATGATATAGATGCAAATATCTTTACTCCTATCAATTTGACACGATTCTACCTCATCGTATATTGTCCAGGGGGTCCAAATGTACAAGACTTGTGCGGAAGCACTTGTACAAAGCGACTCTCTTTGGCCTCCGGTCGATTCATACGCCGGAGCATCCAGAATTCCCAATGTGGTCCAATGATATAGATACAAATATCTTCACTCCTATGAATTAGACAGGATTCTGCCTCATCGTATCTTGTCCAGGGGGTCCAAATGTACAAGATTTGTGCGGTAGCACGTGTCCAAAGCGACTGTCTTTGGATTCAGGTCGAATCATAAGCCGGAGCATCCAGAATTGCCAATGTCGTCCAATGATATAGATGCAAATATATTTACTCCTATCAATTTGACAGGATTCTACCTTATCGTATATTGTCCAGGGGGTCCAAATGTACAAGACTTGTGCGGAAGCACTTGTACAAAGCGACTCTCTTTGGCCTCCGGTCGATTCATACGCCGGAGCATCCAGAATTGCCAATGTGGTCCAATGATATAGATACAAATATCTTCACTCCTATCAATTTGACAGGATTCTGGCTCATCGTGTCTTGTCCAGGAGGATCAAGTGTACAAGATTTGTTGCGGTAGCACTTGTCCAAAGCAACTCACTTTGGCCTCCGGTCGAATCATACGCCTGAGCATCCGGAATTGCCAATGTCGTCCAATGATACAGATGCAAATATCTTCACTCCTATGAATTTGACAGGATTCTGGCTCAACGAGTCTTGTCCAGGAGGATCAAGTGTACAAGTTTTGAGCGGTAGCACTAGACAAAAGCGAAACTCTTTGGACACAGGTCGATCCATAAGCCGAAGCATCCAGAATTGCCAATGTCGTGCAAGGACATAGATGCAAATATCTTTACTTTTATCAATTTGACAGTATTCTGCCTCATCGTATCTTGTCCAGGGGGTCCAAATGTACAAGATTTGTGCGGTAGCACGTGTCCAAAGCGACTCTCTTTGGCCTCCGGTCAAATCATATGCCGGAGCATCCAGAATTGCCAATGTCGTCTAGTGATATAGATGCAAATATCTTCACTCCTAACAATTTGACAGGATTCTGGCTCATCGTGTCTTGTCCAGGAGGATCAAGTGTACAAGATTTGTGCGGTAGCACTAGACAAAAGCGAAACTCTTTGGACTCAGGTCGATCCATAAGCCGAAGCATCCAGAATTGCCAATGTCGTCCAATGATATAGATGCAAATATTTTTACTGCTATCAATTTGACAGGATTCTGCCTCATCGCATCTTGTCCAGGGGGTCCAAATGTACAAGATTGTGCGGTAGCACGTGTCCAAAGCGACTCTCTTTGGCCTCCGGTCAAATCATATGCCGGAGCATCCAGGATTGCCAATGTCGTCTAGTGATATAGATGCAAATATCTTCACTCCTATCAATTTGACAGGATTTTGGCTCAACGAGTCTTGTCCAGGAGGATCAAGTGTACAAGTTTTGTGCGGTAGCACTAGACAAAAGCGAAACTCTTTGGACACAGGACGATCCATAAGCCGAAGCATCCAGAATTGCCAATGTCGTGCAAGGATATAGATGCAAATATCTTTACTTCTATCAATTTGACAGTATTCTGCCTCATCGTATCTTGTCCAGGGGGTCCAAATGTACAAGATTTGTGCGGTAGCACGTGTCCAAAGCGACTCTCTTTGAACTCAGGTAGAATCATATGCCGACCATCCAGAATTGCTAATGCCGTCTAATGATATAGATGCAAATATCTTCACTCCTATCAATTTAACAGGATTCTGGCTCATCGTGTCTTGTCGAGGAGGATCAAATGAACAAGTTTTGTGCGGTAGCACTAGACAAAAGCGAAACTCTTTGGACACAGGTCGATCCATAAGCCGAAGCATCCAGAATTGCCAATGTCGTGCAAGGATATAGATGCAAATATCTTTACTTCTATCAATTTGACAGTATTCTGCCTCATCGTATCTTGTCCAGGGGGTCCAAATGTACAAGATTTGTGCGGTAGCACGTGTCCAAAGCGACTCTCTTTGGCCTCCGGTCAAATCATATGCCGGAGCATCCAGAATTGCCAATGTGGTCCAGTGATTTAGATGCAAATATCTTCACTCTTATCAATGTGACAGGATTCTGCCTCATCATACCTTTTCCAGGAGGTCCAAATGCACAAGTTTTGGGCGGCAGCATTTGCCCAAACCGAATCCCTTTGGATTCAGGTCGCATCATATGCCGGAGCATCCAGAATTGCCAATGTCGTCCAATGATATAGATGCAAATATCTTTACTCCTATCAATTTTACAGCATTCTGCCTCATCGTATCTTGTAAAGGAGGTCACAAATGTACAAGATTTGCGCGGTAGCACTTGTCCAAAGCGACTCACTAAGAACTCCGGGCGAATCATATGCCGGGGCATCCAGAATTGCCAATGTCGTCCAATGATATAGATGCAAATATCGTCACTCCTATCAATTTTACAGGATTCTGGCTCATCGTGTCTTGTCTAGGAGGATCAAGTGTACCAGATTTGTGCGGTAGCGCTAGACAAAAGCGAAACTCTTTGGACTCAGGTCGATCCATAAACCGAAGCATCCAGAATTGCCAATGTCGTGCAATGATATAAATACAAATATCTTTACTGCTATCAATTTGACAGGTTTCTGCCTCATCGTATTTTGTCCAGGGGGTATAGATGTACAAGATTTGTGCGGTATCACGTGTCCAAAGCGACTCTCTTTGGCCTCCGGGCGAATCATATGCCGGAGCATCCAGAATTGCCAATGTCGTCCAATGATATAGATGCAAATATCTTCACTCCTATCAATTTTACAGGATTCTGGCTGATCGTGTCTTGTCCAGGAGGATCAAGTGTACAAGATTTGTGCGGTAGCACGTGTCCAAAGCGACTCTCTTTGAACTCAGGTAGAATAATATGCCGACCATCCAGAATTGCTAATGCCGTCTAATGATATAGATGCAAATATCTTCACTCCTATCAATTTAACAGGATTCTGGCTCATCGTGTCTTGTCGAGGAGGATCAAGTGTACAAGTTTTGTGCGGTAGCACTAGACAAAAGCGAACCTCTTTGGACACAGGTCGATCCATAAGCCGAAGCATCCAGAATTGCCAATGTCGTCCAATGATATAGATGCAAATATCTTTACTCCTATCAATGTGACAGGATTCTGCCTCATCGTATCTTGCCCAGGGGGTCCAGATGTACAAGATTTGTGCGGTAGCACGTGTCCAAAGCGACTCTCTTTGGACTCAGGTCGATCCATAAGCCGAAGCATCCAGAATTTCCAATGTCGTGCAAGGATATAGATGCAAATATCTTTACTTCTATAAATTTGACAGTATTCTGCCTCATCGTATCTTGCCCAGGGGGTCCAGATGTACAAGATTTGTGCGGTAGCACGTGTCCAAAGCGACTCTCTTTGGACTCAGGTCGAATCATAAGCCGAAGCATCCAGAATTGCCAATGTCGTTCAATGATTTAGATGCAAATATCTTCACTCCTATCAATGTGACAGGATTCTGCATCATCATATCTTTTCGAGGAGCGCTAAATGTACAACATTTGTGCGGTAGCACTTGTCCAAAGCGACTGTCTTTGGATTCAGGTCGAATCATAAGCCGGAGCATCCAGAATTGCCAATGTCGTCCAATGATATAGATGCAAATATATTTACTGCTATCAATGTGACAGGATTCTGCCTCATCATATCTTTTCGAGGAGCGCTAAATGTACAACATTTGTGCGGTAGCACTTGTCCAAAGCGACTGTCTTTGGATTCAGGTCGAATCATAAGCCGGAGCATCCAGAATTGCCAATGTCGTCCAATGATATAGATGCAAATATATTTACTGCTATCAATTTGACAGGATTCTGCCTCATCGCATCTTGTCCAGGGGGTCCAAATGCACAAGATTTGTGCGGTAGCACGTGTCCAAAGCGACTCTCTTTGGCCTCCGGTCAAATCATATGCCGGAGCATCCAGAATTGCCAATGTCGTCTAGTGATATAGATGCAAATATCTTCACTCCTACCAATTTGACAGGATGCTGGCTCAACGAGTCTTGTCCAGGAGGATCAAGTGTACAAGTTTTGTGCGGTAGCACTAGACAAAAGCGAAACACTTTGGACACAGGTCGATCCATAAGCCGAAGCATCCAGAATTGCCAATGTCGTGCAAGGACATAGATGCAAATATTTTTACTGCTATCAATTTGACAGGATTCTGCCTCATCGCATCTTGTCCAGGGGGTCCAAATGCACAAGATTTGTGCGGTAGCACGTGTCCAAAGCGACTCTCTTTGGCCTCCGGTCAAATCATATGCCGGAGCATCCAGAATTGCCAATGTGGTCCAGTGATTTAGATGCAAATATCTTCACTCCTATCAATGTGACAGGATTCTGCCTCATCATACCTTTTCCAGGAGGTCCAAATGCACAAGTTTTGGGCGGCAGCATTTGCCCAAACCGACTCCCTTTGGATTCAGGTCGCATCATATGCCGGAGCATCCAGAATTGCCAATGTCGTCCAATGATATAGATGCAAATATCTTTACTCCTATCAATTTTACAGCATTCTGCCTCATCGTATCTTGTAAAGGAGGTCACAAATGTACAAGATTTGCGGGGTAGCACTTGTCCAAAGCGACTCACTTTGAACTCCGGGCGAATCATATGCCGGGGCATCCAGAATTGCCAATGTCGTCCAATGATATAGATGCAAATATCGTCACTCCTATAAATTTTACAGGATTCTGGCTCATCGTGTCTTGTCTAGTAGGATCAAGTGTACCAGATTTGTGCGGTAGCGCTAGACAAAAGCGAAACTCTTTGGACTCAGGTCGATCCATAAACCGAAGCATCCAGAATTGCCAATGTCGTGCAATGATATAAATACAAATATCTTTACTGCTATCAATTTGACAGGTTTCTGCCTCATCGTATTTTGTCCAGGGGGTATAGATGTACAAGATTTGTGCGGTATCACGTGTCCAAAGCGACTCTCTTTGAACTCAGGTAGAATCATATGCCGACCATCCAGAATTGCTAATGCCGTCTAATGATATAGATGCAAATATCTTCACTCCTATCAATTTAACAGGATTCTGGCTCATCGTGTCTTGTCCAGGAGGATCAAGTGTACAAGATTTGTGCGGTAGCACGTGTCCAAAGCGACTCTCTTTGGACTCAGGTCGAATCATAAGCCGAAGCATCCAGAATTGCCAATGCCGTCTAATGATATAGATGCAAATATCTTCACTCCTATGAAATTAAACAGGATTCTGGCTCATCGTGTCTTGTCGAGGAGGATCAAGTGTACAAGTTTTGTGCGGTACCACTAGACAAAAGCGAAACTCTTTGGACACAGGTCGATCCATAAGCCGAAACATCCAGAATTGCCAATGTCGTGCAAGGATATAGATGCAAATATCTTTACTTCTATCAATTTGACAGTATTCTGCCTCATCGTATCTTGTCCAGGGGGTCCAAATGTACAAGATTTCTGCGGTAGCACGTGTCCAAAGCGACTCTCTTTGGCCTCCGGTCAAATCATATGCCGGAGCATTCAGAATTGCCAATGTCGTCTAGTGATATAGATGCAAATATCTTTACTCCTATCAATGTGATAGGATTCTGCCTCATCATACCTTGTACAGGAGGTCCAAATGTACAAGACTAATTGCGGTAGCACTTGTCCGAAGCGACTCTCTTTGGACTCAGGTCGAATCATAAGCCTGAGCATCCAGAATTGCCAATGTCGTCCAATGATATAGATGCAAATATCTTCACTCCTATCAATTTGACATGATTCGGCCTCATCATATCTAGTCCAGGAGGTCCAAAAGTACAAGATTTGTGTGGTAGCACTTGTCCAAAGCGACTCTCTTTGGCCTCCGGTCGAATCATAAGCCGGGGCAACCATAATTGCCAACGTCGTCCAATTATATAGATGCAAATACCTTTACTGCTATCAATTTGACAGGATTCTGCCTCATCGTATTTTGTCCAGGGGGTCTTGATGTACAAGATTTGTGCGGTAGCACGTGTCCAAAGCGACTCTCTTTGGCCTCCGGGCGAATCATATGCCGGAGCATCCAGAATTGCCAATGTCTTCCAATGATATAGATGCAAATATCTTCACTCCTATCAATTTTACAGCATTCTGCCTCATCGTATATTGTCCAGGGTGTCCAAATGTACAAGATTTGTGCGGTAGCACTTGTCCAAACGACTCTCTTTGGACTCAGTTCGAATGATATGCCGAGCATCCAGAATTGCCAATGTCGTCCAATGTTATAGATGCAAATATTTTTACTGCTATCAATTCGACAGGATTCTGCCTTATCGCATCTTGTCCAGGGGGTCCAAATGTACAAGATCTGTGCGGTAGCACGTGTCCAAAGCGATTCTCTTTGGCCTCCGGTCAAATCATATGCCGGAGCATCCAGAATTACCAATGTCGTCTAGTGATATAAATGCAAATATCTTCACTCCTATCAATTTGACAGGATTCTGGCTCATCGATTCTTGTCCAGGAGGATCAAGTGTACAAGATGTGTGCGGTAGCACTAGACAAAAGCGAAACTCTTTGGACTCATGTCGATCCATAAGCCGAAGCATCCAGAATTGCCAATGTCGTCCAATGATATAGATGCAAATATTTTTACTGCTATCAATTTGACAGGATTCTGCCTCATCGTATCTTGTCCAGGGGGCCCGAATGTACCAGATTTGTGCGGCAGCACTAGTCCATAGCGACCCTCTTTGGCCTCCGGGCGAATCATATGCCGGAGCATCCAGAATTGCCAAGGTCGTCCAAAGATATAGATGCAAATATCTTCACTCCAATCAATTTGACAGGATTCTGCCTCATAGTATCTTGTCCAGGGGGTGCGAATGTACCAGATTTGTGCGGTAGCACTTGACAAAAGCGAATCTCTTTGGACTCAGGTCGAATCATATGCCGAGCATCCAGAATTGCCAATGTCGTGCAATTATATAAATGCAAATATCTTCACTCCTATCAATTTTACAGGATTCTGCCTCATCATACCTTGTCCAGGAGGATCAAATGTACATGATTTCTGGGGTAGAACTTGACAAAAGCGAATCTCTTTTGACTCAGGTCGATCCATATGCCGAAGTATCCAGAATAGCCAATGTCGTCCAATGATATAGATGCAAATATCTTTATTCCTATCAATTTGCCAGGATTCTGCCTCATCGTATCTTGTCCAGGGGGCCCGAATGTACCAGATTTGTGCGGTAGCACTAGTCCATAGCGACCCTCTTTGGCCTCCGGGCGAATCATATGCCGGAGCATCCAGAATTGCCAATGTCGTCCAAAGATATAGATGCAAATATCTTCACTCCTATCAATGTGATAGGATTCTGCCTCATCAGCCCTTGTCCAGAAGATACAAATATACACGATTTGTGCGGTAGCACTTGTCCATAGCGACCCTCTTTGGCCTCCGGGCGAATAATATGCCGGAGCATCCTGAATTGCCAATTTCGTCCAAAGATATAGATACAAATATCTTCACTCCTATCAATTTGACCGGATTCTGCCTCATCATATCTTGTCCAGGAGGTTCAAATGTACAAGATTTGTGGGGTAGCACTTGACAAAAGCGAATCTCTTTGGACTCAGGTCGATCCATAAGCCGAAGTATCCAGAATTGCCAATGTCGTCCAATTATATAAATGCAAATATCTTACTCCTATCAATGTGATAGGATTCTGCCTCACCATACCTTGTCCAGGAGGTCCAAATGTACAAGATTTGTGCGGTAGGTCTTGTCCAAAGCGACTCTCTTTGGCCTCCGGTCGAATCATATGGCGCAGCATCCAGAATTGCCAATGTCGTCCAAAGATATAAATGCAAATATCTTCACTCCTATCAATTTGACCGGATTCTGCCTCATCATATCTTGTCCAGGAGGTTCAAATGTACAAGATTTCTGGGGTAGAACTTGACAAAAGCGACTCTCTTTGGACTCAGGTCGATCCATAAGCCGAAGCATGCAGGATTGCCAATGACGTCCAATTATATAGATGCAAATATCTTTACTCCTATCAATTGTACAGGATTCTGCCTCATCGTATCTTGTCCAGGGGATCCAAATGTACAAAATTTGTGCGGTAGCACTTGTCCAGGCCGACTCTCTTTGGACTCAGGTCGAATCATATGTCGGATTTCTAGGATTGCCAAGGTCGTCCAAAGATATAGATGCAAATATCTTCACTCCTATCAATTTGACAGGATTCTGCCTCATCGTATCTTGTCCAGGGGGTGCGAATGTACCAGATTTGTGCGGTAGCACTAGACAAAAGCGAATCTCTTTGGACTCAGGTCGAATCATAAGCCGGAGCATCTAAAATTGCCAATGTCGTCCAATGATATAGATGCAAATATCTTCACTCCTATCAATTTTTGACAGGATTCTGCCTCGTCGTATCTTGTCCAGGGGGTGCGAATGTACCAGATTTGTGCGGTAGCACTTGACAAAAGCGAATCTCTTTGGACTCAGGTCGAATCATAAGGCGAGCATCCAGAATTGCCAATGTCGTCCAATTATATAGATGCAAATATCTTACTCCTATGAATGTGATAGGATTCTGCCTCACCATTCCTTGTCCAGGAGGTCCAAATGTACAAGATTTGTGCGGTAGCACTTGTCCATAGCGACCCTTTTTGGCCTCCGGGCGAATCATATGCCGGAGCATCCAGATTTGTCAATGTCGTCCAAAGATATAGATGCAAATATCTTGACTCCTATCAATGTGATAGGATTCTGCCTCATCATACCTTGTCCAGAAGATACAAATGTACACGATTTGTGCGGTAGCACTTGTCCATAGCGACCCTCTTTGGCCTCCGGGCGAATCATATGCCGGAGCATCCAGAATTGCCAATGTCGTCCAAAGATATAGATACAAATATCTTCACTCCTATCAATTTGACCGGATTCTGCCTCATCATATCTTGTCCAGGAGGTTCAAATGTACAAGAGTTGTGGGGTAGCACTTGACAAAAGCGAATCTCTTTGGACTCAGGTCGATCCATAAGCCGAAGTATCCAGAATTGCCAATGTCGTCCAATGATATAGATGCAAATATCTTTACTCCTATCAATTGTACAGGATTCTGCCTCATCGTATCTTGTCCAGGGGGTCCAAATGTACAAAATTTGTGCGGTAGCACTTGACAAAAGCGAATCTCTTTGGACTCAGGTCGATCCATAAGCCGAAGTATCCAGAATTACCAATGTCGTCCAATGATATAGATGCAAATATCTTTACTCCTATCAATTGTACAGGATTCTGCCTCATCGTATCTTATCCAGGGGGTCCGAATGTACCAGATTTGTGCGGTAGCACTTGTCCATAGCGACCCTCTTTGGCCTCCGGGCGAATCATATGCCGGAGCATCCAGAATTGCCAATGTCGTTCAAAGATATAGATGCAAATATCTTCACTCCTATCAATGTGATAGGATTCTGCCTCATCATACCTTGTCCAGAAGATACAAATATACAAGATTTGTGCGGTAGCACTTGTCCATAGCGACCCTCTTTGGCCTCCGGGCGAATCATATGCCGGAGCATCCAGAATTGCCAATGTCGTTCAAAGATATAGATGCAAATATCTTTACTCCTATCAATGTGATAGGATTCTGCCTCATCATACCTTGTACAGGAGGTCCACACATACAAGATTTGTGCGGTAGCACTTGTCCAAAGCGACTCTATTTGGCCCCCGGTCGATTCATACGCCGGAGCATTCAGAATTGCCAATGAGGTCCAATGATATAGATGCAAATATCTTTACTCCTATCAATGTGATGGGATTCTGCATCATCATACCTTGTCCAGGAGTTCCAAATATACAAGATTTGGGCGGAAGCAAATGTCCAAAGCGACTCTCTTTGAAGTCAGGTCGAATCACCTGCCGAGCATCCAGAATTGCCAATGTCGTCCAATGATATAAATGCCAATATCTTTACTCCTATCAATGTGATGGGATTCTGCCTCATCATACCTTGTACAGGAGGTCCAAATGTACAAAAATTGTGCGGTAGCACTTGTCCAAAGCGACTTTCTTTGGACTCAGGTCGAATCATATGCCGAAGCATCCAGAATTGCCAATGTCGTCCAACGATTTAGATGCAAATATCTTCACTCCTATCAATGTGACAGGATTCTGGCTCATCGTGTCTTGTCCAGGAGGATCAAGTGTACAAGATTTGTGCGGTAGCACTAGACAAAATCGAAACTCTTTGGACTCAGGTCGATCCATAAGCCGAAGCATCCAGAATTGCCATTGTCGTGCAATGATATAGAGGCAAATATCTTTACTGCTATCAATTTGACAGGATTCTTCCTCATCGTACCTTGTCCACGAGGTTCAAATGTACAAGATTTGTGCGGTAGCACTTGTCCAAAGCGACATTCCTTGGACTTAGGTCGAACCATAAGCCGGACCATCCAGATCTGCCGATGTTGACCAATGATATAGATGCAAATATCTTTACTCCTATCAATGTGATAGGATTCTGCCTCATCATACCTTGTTCCGGAGGTTCAAATGTACAAGATTTGTGCGGTAGCGCTTGTCCAAAGCGACTCTCTTTGGACTCAGGTCGAATCATAAGCCGGGGCAACCATAATTGCCAACGTCGTCCAATTATATAGATGCAAATACCTTAACTGCTATCAATTTGACAGGATTCTGGCTCATCGTGTCTTGTCCAGGGGGATCAAATGTACAAGATTTGTGCGGTAGCACGTGTCCAAAGCGACTCTCTTTGGCCTCCGGTCAAATTATATGCCGGAGCATCTAGAATTGCCAATGTCGTCGAGTGATATAGATGCAAATATCTTCACTCCTATCAATTTGACAGGATTCTGGCTCATCGTATCTTGTAAAGGAGGGCACAAATGTACAAGATTTGCGCGGTAGCACTTGTCCAAAGCGACTCACTTTGAACTCCGGGCGAATCATATGCCGGAGCATCCAGAATTGCCAATGTCGTGCAATGATATAGATACAAATATCTTTACTGCTATCAATTTGACAGGATTCTGCCTCATCGTATTTTATCCAGGGGGTCTAGATGTACAAGATTTGTGCGGTAGCACGTGTCCAAAGCGACTCTCTTTGGCCTCCGGGCGAATCATATGCCGGAGCATCCAGAATTGCCAATGTCTTCCAATGATATAGATGCAAATATCTTCACTCCTATCAATTCTACAGCATTCTGCCTCATCGTATATTGTCCAGGGTATCCAAATGTACAAGATTTGTGCGGTAGCACTTGTCCAAAGCGACTCTCTTTGGACTCAGGTCGAATCATATGCCGAGCATCCAGAATTGCCAATGTCGTCCAATGAAATAGATGCAAATATCTTTACTCCTATCAATGTGATGGGATTCTGCCTCATCATACCTTGTACAGGAGGTCCAAATGTACAAGAATTGTGCGGTAGCACTTGTCCAAAGCGACTCTCTTTGGACTCAGGTCGAATCGTATGCCTGAGCATCCAGAATTGCCAGTGCCGTCTAATGATATAGATGTAAATATCTTTACTGCTATCAATTTGACAGGATTCTACCTCATCGTCTCTTGCCCAGGGGGTCCAAATATACACGATTTGTTGCGGTAGCGCTTGTCCAAAGCGACTCTCTTTGGACTCAGGTCGAATCATATGCCGGGGCATCCAGAGTTGCCAATGTCGTCCAATGATATAGATGCAAATATATTTACTCCTATCAATATGACAGGATTCTGCCTCATCATACCTTTTCCAGGAGGTCCAAATGCACAAGTTTTGGGCGGCAGCATTTCCCCAAACCGACTCTCTTTGGATTCAGGTCGGATCATAAGCCGGAGCATCCGGAATTGCCAATATCGTCCAATGATATAGATGCAAATATCTTTACTCCTATCAATTTTACAGCATTCTGCCTCATCGTATCTTGTAAAGGAGGGCACAAATGTACAAGATTTGCGCGGTAGCACTTGTCCAAAGCGACTCACTTTGAACTCCGGGCGAATCATATGCCGGAGCATCCAGAATTGCCAATGTCGTCCAATGATATAGATGCAAATATCGTCACTCCTATCAATTTACAGGATTCTGGCTCATCGTGTCTTGTCTAGGAGGATCAAGTGTACAAGATTTGTGCGGTAGCACTAGACAAAAGCGAATCTCTTTGGACTCAGGTCGATCCATAAGCCGAAGCATCCAGAATTGCCAATGTCGTGCAATGATATAGATGCAAATACCTTTACTGCTATCAATTTGACAGGATTCTGCCTCATCGTATTTTGTCCAGGGGGTCTTGATGTACAAGATTTGTGCGGTAGCACGTGTCCAAAGCGACTCTCTTTGGCCTCCGGGCGAATCATATGCCGGAGCATCCAGAATTGCCAATGTCTTCCAATGATATAGATGCAAATATCTTCACTCCTATCAATTTTACAGCATTCTGCCTCATCGTATATTGTCCAGGGTGTCCAAATGTACAAGATTTGTGCGGTAGCACGTGTCCAAACGACTCTCTTTGGACTCAGTTCGAATGATATGCCGAGCATCCAGAATTGCCAATGTCGTCCAATGTTATAGATGCAAATATTTTTACTGCTATCAATTCGACAGGATTCTGCCTTATCGCATCTTGTCCAGGGGGTCCAAATGTACAAGATCTGTGCGGTAGCACGTGTCCAAAGCGATTCTCTTTGGCCTCCGGTCAAATCATATGCCGGAGCATCCAGAATTACCAATGTCGTCTAGTGATATAAATGCAAATATCTTCACTCCTATCAATTTGACAGGATTCTGGCTCATCGATTCTTGTCCAGGAGGATCAAGTGTACAAGATGTGTGCGGTAGCACTAGACAAAAGCGAAACTCTTTGGACTCATGTCGATCCATAAGCCGAAGCATCCAGAATTGCCAATGTCGTCCAATGATATAGATGCAAATATTTTTACTGCTATCAATTTGACAGGATTCTGCCTCATCGTATCTTGTCCAGGGGGCCCGAATGTACCAGATTTGTGCGGTAGCACTAGTCCATAGCGACCCTCTTTGGCCTCCGGGCGAATCATATGCCGGAGCATCCAGAATTGCCAAGGTCGTCCAAAGATATAGATGCAAATATCTTCACTCCAATCAATTTGACAGGATTCTGCCTCATAGTATCTTGTCCAGGGGGTGCGAATGTACCAGATTTGTGCGGTAGCACTTGACAAAAGCGAATCTCTTTGGACTCAGGTCGAATCATATGCCGAGCATCCAGAATTGCCAATGTCGTCCAATTATATAAATGCAAATATCTTCACTCCTATCAATTTTACAGGATTCTGCCTCATCATACCTTGTCCAGGAGGATCAAATGTACATGATTTCTGGGGTAGAACTTGACAAAAGCGAATCTCTTTTGACTCAGGTCGATCCATATGCCGAAGTATCCAGAATAGCCAATGTCGTCCAATGATATAGATGCAAATATCTTTATTCCTATCAATTTGCCAGGATTCTGCCTCATCGTATCTTGTCCAGGGGGCCCGAATGTACCAGATTTGTGCGGTAGCACTAGTCCATAGCGACCCTCTTTGGCCTCCGGGCGAATCATATGCCGGAGCATCCAGAATTGCCAATGTCGTCCAAAGATATAGATGCAAATATCTTCACTCCTATCAATGTGATAGGATTCTGCCTCATCATACCTTGTCCAGAAGATACAAATGTACAAGATTTGTGCGGCAGCACTTGTCCAAAGCGACTCTCTTTGGCCTCCGGTCGAATCATATGCCGGAGCATCCAAAATTGCCAATGTCGTCCAATGATATAGATGCAAATATCTTCACTCCTATCTATTTGACAGGATTCTGCCTCATCGTATCTTGTCCAGGGGGTCCGAATGTACCAGATTTGTGCGGTAGCACTTGACAAAAGCGACTCTCTTAGGCCTCCGGTCGAATCATATGCCGCAGCATCCAAAATTGCCAATGTCGTCCAATGATATAGATGCAAATATCTTCACTCCTATCAATGTGATAGGATTCTGCCTCACCATACCTTGTCCAGGAGGTCCAAATGTACAAGATTTGTGCGGTAGCACTTGTGCATAGCGACCCTCTTTGGCCTCCGGGCGAATCATATGCCGGAGCATCCAGAATTGCCAATGTCGTCCAAAGATAAAGATGCAAATATCTTCACTCCTATCAATGTGATAGGATTCTGCCTCATCATACCTTGTCCAGGAGGTCCAAATGTACAAGATTTGTGCGGTAGCACTTGTCCATAGCGACCCTCTTTGGCCTCCGGGCGAATCATATGCCGGAGCATCCAGATTTGCCAATGTCGTCCAAAGATATAGATGCAAATATCTTCAATCCTATCAATGTGATAGGATTCTGCCTCACCATACCTTGTCCAGGAGGTCCAAATGTACAAGATTTGTGCGGTAGGACTTGTCCAAAGCGACTCTCTTAGGCCTCCGGTCGAATCATATGCCGGAGCATCCAGAATTGCCAATGTCGTCCAAAGATAAATATGCAAATATCTATACTCCTATCAATTTGACCGGATTCTGCCTCATCATATCTTGTCCAGGAGGTTCAAATGTACAAGATTTCTGGGGTAGAACTTGACAAATGTGAATCTCTTTGAACTCAGGTCGATCCATAAGCCGAAGTATCCAGAATAGCCAATGTCGTCCAATGATATAGATGCAAATATCTTTACTCCTATCAATGTGATAGGATTCTGCCTCGTCATACCTTGTCAAGGAGATCCAAATGTACCAGATTTGTGCGGTAGCACTTGTCCATAGCGACCCTCTTTGGCCTCCGGGCGAATCATATGCCGGAGCATCCAGAATTGCCAATGTCGTCCAAAGATATAGATGCAAATATCTTCACTCCTATCAATGTGATAGGATTCTGCCTCATCAGCCCTTGTCCAGAAGATACAAATATACACGATTTGTGCGGTAGCACTTGTCCATAGCGACCCTCTTTGGCCTCCGGGCGAATAATATGCCGGAGCATCCTGAATTGCCAATTTCGTCCAAAGATATAGATACAAATATCTTCACTCCTATCAATTTGACCGGATTCTGCCTCATCATATCTTGTCCAGGAGGTTCAAATGTACAAGATTTGTGGGGTAGCACTTGACAAAAGCGAATCTCTTTGGACTCAGGTCGATCCATAAGCCGAAGTATCCAGAATTGCCAATGTCGTCCAATTATATAAATGCAAATATCTTACTCCTATCAATGTGATAGGATTCTGCCTCACCATACCTTGTCCAGGAGGTCCAAATGTACAAGATTTGTGCGGTAGGTCTTGTCCAAAGCGACTCTCTTTGGCCTCCGGTCGAATCATATGGCGCAGCATCCAGAATTGCCAATGTCGTCCAAAGATATAAATGCAAATATCTTCACTCCTATCAATTTGACCGGATTCTGCCTCATCATATCTTGTCCAGGAGGTTCAAATGTACAAGATTTCTGGGGTAGAACTTGACAAAAGCGACTCTCTTTGGACTCAGGTCGATCCATAAGCCGAAGCATCCAGGATTGCCAATGACGTCCAATTATATAGATGCAAATATCTTTACTCCTATCAATTGTACAGGATTCTGCCTCATCGTATCTTGTCCAGGGGATCCAAATGTACAAAATTTGTGCGGTAGCACTTGTCCAGGCCGACTCTCTTTGGACTCAGGTCGAATCATATGTCGGATTTCTAGGATTGCCAAGGTCGTCCAAAGATATAGATGCAAATATCTTCACTCCTATCAATTTGACAGGATTCTGCCTCATCGTATCTTGTCCAGGGGGTGCGAATGTACCAGATTTGTGCGGTAGCACTAGACAAAAGCGAATCTCTTTGGACTCAGGTCGAATCATAAGCCGGAGCATCTAAAATTGCCAATGTCGTCCAATGATATAGATGCAAATATCTTCACTCCTATCAATTTTTGACAGGATTCTGCCTCGTCGTATCTTGTCCAGGGGGTGCGAATGTACCAGATTTGTGCGGTAGCACTTGACAAAAGCGAATCTCTTTGGACTCAGGTCGAATCATAAGGCGAGCATCCAGAATTGCCAATGTCGTCCAATTATATAGATGCAAATATCTTACTCCTATGAATGTGATAGGATTCTGCCTCACCATTCCTTGTCCAGGAGGTCCAAATGTACAAGATTTGTGCGGTAGCACTTGTCCATAGCGACCCTTTTTGGCCTCCGGGCGAATCATATGCCGGAGCATCCAGAATTGCCAATGTTGTCCAAAGATATAGATGAAAATATCCTCACTCCTATCAATGTGATAGGATTCTGCCTCATCATACCTTGTCCAGGAGGTCCAAATGTACAAGATTTGTGCGGTAGCACTTGTCCATAGCGACCCTCTTTGGCCTCCGGGCGAATCATATGCCGGAGCATCCAGATTTGTCAATGTCGTCCAAAGATATAGATGCAAATATCTTGACTCCTATCAATGTGATAGGATTCTGCCTCATCATACCTTGTCCAGAAGATACAAATGTACACGATTTGTGCGGTAGCACTTGTCCATAGCGACCCTCTTTGGCCTCCGGGCGAATCATATGCCGGAGCATCCAGAATTGCCAATGTCGTCCAAAGATATAGATACAAATATCTTCACTCCTATCAATTTGACCGGATTCTGCCTCATCATATCTTGTCCAGGAGGTTCAAATGTACAAGAGTTGTGGGGTAGCACTTGACAAAAGCGAATCTCTTTGGACTCAGGTCGATCCATAAGCCGAAGTATCCAGAATTGCCAATGTCGTCCAATGATATAGATGCAAATATCTTTACTCCTATCAATTGTACAGGATTCTGCCTCATCGTATCTTGTCCAGGGGGTCCAAATGTACAAAATTTGTGCGGTAGCACTTGACAAAAGCGAATCTCTTTGGACTCAGGTCGATCCATAAGCCGAAGTATCCAGAATTACCAATGTCGTCCAATGATATAGATGCAAATATCTTTACTCCTATCAATTGTACAGGATTCTGCCTCATCGTATCTTATCCAGGGGGTCCGAATGTACCAGATTTGTGCGGTAGCACTTGTCCATAGCGACCCTCTTTGGCCTCCGGGCGAATCATATGCCGGAGCATCCAGAATTGCCAATGTCGTTCAAAGATATAGATGCAAATATCTTCACTCCTATCAATGTGATAGGATTCTGCCTCATCATACCTTGTCCAGAAGATACAAATATACAAGATTTGTGCGGTAGCACTTGTCCATAGCGACCCTCTTTGGCCTCCGGGCGAATCATATGCCGGAGCATCCAGAATTGCCAATGTCGTTCAAAGATATAGATGCAAATATCCTCACTCCTATCTATTTGACAGGATTCTGCCTCATCGTATCTTGTCCAGGGGGTCCGAATGTACCAGATTTGTGCGGTAGCACTTGACAAAAGCGACTCTCTTAGGCCTCCGGTCGAATCATATGCCGCAGCATCCAAAATTGCCAATGTCGTCCAATGATATAGATGCAAATATCTTCACTCCTATCAATTTTTGACAGGATTCTGCCTCATCGTATCTTGTCCAGGGGGTGCGAATGTACCAGATTTGTGCGGTAGCACTTGACAAAAGCGAATCTCTTTGGACTCAGGTCGAATCATAAGGCGAGCATCCAGAATTGCCAATGTCGTCCAATTATATAGATGCAAATATCTTACTCCTATCAATGTGATAGGATTCTGCCTCACCATACCTTGTCCAGGAGGTCCAAATGTACAAGATTTGTGCGGTAGCACTTGTCCATAGCGACCCTCTTTGGCCTCCGGGCGAATCATATGCCGGAGCATCCAGAATTGCCAATGTTGTCCAAAGATATAGATGCAAATATCCTCACTCCTATCTATTTGACAGGATTCTGCCTCATCGTATCTTGTCCAGGGGGTCCGAATGTACCAGATTTGTGCGGTAGCACTTGACAAAAGCGACTCTCTTAGGCCTCCGGTCGAATCATATGCCGCAGCATCCAAAATTGCCAATGTCGTCCAATGATATAGATGCAAATATCTTCACTCCTATCAATGTGATAGGATTCTGCCTCATCATACCTTGTCCAGAAGATACAAATGTACAAGATTTGTGCGGTAGGACTTGTCCATAGCGACCCTCTTTGGCCTCCGGTCGAATCATATGCCGCAGCATCCAGAATTGCCAATGTCGTCCAAAGATATATATGCAAATATCTATACTCCTATCAATTTGACCGGATTCTGCCTCATCATATCTTGTCCAGGAGGTTCAAATGTACAAGATTTCTGGGGCAGCACTTGACAAAAGTGAATCTCTTTGAACTCAGGTCGATCCATAAGCCGAAGTATCCAGAATAGCCAATGTCGTCCAATGATATAGATGCAAATATCTTTACTCCTATCAATGTGATAGGATTCTGCCTCATCATACCTTGTCGAGGAGATCCAAATGTACCAGATTTGTGCGGTAGCACTTGTCCAAAGCGACTCTCTTTGGCCTCCGGTCGAATCATATGCCGCAGCATCCAGAATTGCCAATGTCGTCCAAAGATATAAATGCAAATATCTTCACTCCTATCAATTTTACAGGATTCTGCCTCATCGTATCTTGTCCAGGGGGTCCGAATGTACCAGATTTGTGCGGTAGCACTTGACAAAAGCGAATCTCTTTGGACTAAGGTCGAATCATATGCCGAGCATCCAGAATTGCCAATGTCGTCCAATTATATAGATGCAAATATCTTTACTCCTATCAATGTGATAGGATTCTGCCTCATCATACCTTGTCCAGGAGGTCCAAATGTACAAGATTTGTGCGGTAGCACTTGTCCATAGCGACCCTCTTTGGCCTCCGGGCGAATCATATGCCGGAGCATCCAGAATTGCCAATGTCGCCCAAAGATATAGATGCAAATATCTTCATTCCTATCAATGTGATAGGATTCTGCCTCATCGTATCTTGCCAAGGAGGTCCAAATGTACAAGATTTGTGCGGTAGCACTTGTCCAAAGCGACTCTCTTTGGCCTCCGGTCGAATCATAAGCCGGAGAATCTAAAATTGCCAATGTCGTCCAATGATATAGTTGCAAATATCTTCACTCCTATCAATTTGACAGGATTCTGCCTCATCATATCTTGTCCAGGGGGTGCGAATGTACCAGATTTGTGCGGTAGCACTTGACAAAAGTGAATCTCTTTGGACTCATGTCGCATCATATGCCCGAGCATCCAGAATTGCCAATGTCGTCCAATGATGTAGGTGCAAATATTTTCACTCCTATCAATGTGATAGGATTCTGCCTCATCGTATCTTGTCCAGGGGGTCCAAATGTACACGATTTGTCCGGTAGCACTTGACAAAAGCGAATCTCTTTGGACTCAGGTCGTATCATATGCCGGAGCATCCAGAATTGCCAATGTCGCCCAGTGATATAGATGCAAATATCTTCACTCCTATCAATTTAACAGGATTCTGCCTCATCATATCTTGTCCAGGAGGTCCAAATGGACAAGATTTGGGCGGCAGCATTTGTCCAAAACGACTCTCTTCGAACTCAGGTCGAATCATAAGCCGAGCATTCAGAATTTCCAATGTCGTCCATTGATATAGATGCAAATACCTTGACTGCTATCAATTTGACAGGATTCTACCTGATCGCATCTTGTCCAGGGGGTCCAAATGTACAAGACTTGTGCAGTAGCACGTGTCCAAAGCGACTCTCTTTGGCCTCCGGTCGAATCATATGCCGGAGCATCCAGAATTGCCAATGTCGTCCAATGATATAGATGCAAATATCTTTATTCCTATCAATTTGACAGGATTCTGCCTCATGGTATCTTGTCCACGAGGTTCAAATGTACAAGATTTGTGCGGTAGCACTTGTCCAAAGCGACATTCTTTGGCCTCCGGTCGAATCATACGCCGGAGCATGCAGAATTGCCAATGTCGTCCAATGATATCGATGCAAATATCTTCACTCCTATCATTGTGACAGGATTCTGCCTTATCATACCTTGTACAGGAGGTCAACACAGACAAGATTTGTGCGGTAGCACTTGTGCAAAGCGACTCGCTTTGGATTCAGGTCTAATCATAAGGCGAAGAATCCAAAATTGCCGATATTGTCCAATGATATAGAGGCAAATATCCTAACTCCTATCAATTTTACAGCATTCTTCCTCATCGTATCTTGTCCAGGCGGTTCAAATGTACAAGGTTTGTGCGGTAGCACTTGTCCAGACCGACTCTATTTGGATTCAGGTCGAATCATAAGCCGGATCCCCATGATTGCCAATATCTTCCAATGATATAGATGCAAATATCTTCACTCCTATCATTGTGACAGGATTCTGCCTTATCATACCTTTTCCAGGAGGTCCAAATGCACAAGATTTGTGCGGTAGCGCTAGACAAGAGCGAAACTCTTTGGACTCAGGTCGATCCATAAGGCGAAACATCCAGAATTGCCAATGTTGTCTAATGATATAGATGCAAATATTTTTACTGCTATCAATTTGACAGGATTCTGCCTTATCGCATCTTGTCCAGGGGGTCCAAATGTACAGGATTTGTGTGGTAGCACTTGTCTAAAGCGACTCTCTTTGGACTCAGGTCGAATCATAAGCCGGTGCATCCAGAATTGCCAATGTCTTCCAATGATATAGATGTAAATATCTTTACACCTATCAATGTCATAGGGTTCTGCCTCATCATACCTGGTCCAGGAGGTCCAAATGTACAAGATTTGTGCGGTAGCACTTGTCCAAAGCGACTCGCTTTGGATTCAGGTCTAATCATAAGGCGAAGAATCCAAAATTGCCGATATTGTCCGATGATAAAGATGCAAATATCTTTACTCCTATCAATGTGATAGGATTCTGCCCCATCATACCTTGTTCCGGAGGTTCACATGTACAAGATTTGTGCGGTAGGACTTGTCCAAAGCGACTCTCTTTGGACTCAGGTCGATCCATAAGCCGAAGCATCAGAAATTTCCGATATTATCTAATGATATAGATGCAAATATCTTCACTCCTATCAATTTGACAGGATTCTGCCTCATCATACCTTTTCCAGGAGGTCCAAATGCACAAGTTTTGGGTGGCAGCATTTGCCCAAACCGACTCCCTTTGGATACAGGTCGAATCATATGCCGGAGCATCCAGAATTGCCAATGTAGTCCAGTGATATAGATGCAAATATCTTCACTCCTATCAAAGTGATAGGATTCTGCCTCATCGTATCTTCTCCAGGAGGTTCAAATGTACAAGATTTGTGCGGTAGCACTTGTCCAAAGCGACATTCTTTGGACTTAGGTCGAACCATATGCCGGACCATCCAGAATTGCCAATGTCGCCCAGTGATATAGATGCAAATATCTTTACTCCTATCAATGTGATAGGATTCTGCCTCATCATGCCTTGTATAAGATTAGTGCGGTAGCACCTGTCCAAAGCCAAACTCTTTGGACTCAGGTCGAACCATAAGCCGAAGCATCAAGTATTGCCAATGTCGTGCAATGGTATAGATGCAAATATCTTTACTGCTATCAATTTGACAGGATTCTGCCTCATCGCATCTTGTCCAGGGGGTCCAAATTTACAAGATTTGTGCGGCAGCATTTGTCCAAAACGACTCTCTTCGAACTTAGGTCGAATCATAAGCCGAGCATTCAGAATTTCCAATGTCGTCCAATGATATAGATGCAAATATCTTTACTGCTATCAATTTGACAGGATTCTGCCTCATCGTATATTGTGCAGGGGGTCCAAAAGTAGACGATTTGTGTGGTAGCGCTTATCCAAAGCGACTCTCTTTGGCTTCCGGTCGAATCATACGCCGGAGCATGCAGAATTGCCAATGTCGTCCAATGATATCGATGCAAATATCTATACTACTATCAATGTGACAGGATTCTGCCTCACCATACCTTTTCCAGGAGATTCAAATGTACAAGATTTGTGTGGTAGCACTAGACAAAAGCAAAACTCTTTGGACTCAGGCCGGTCCATAAGCCGAAGCATTCAGAATTGCCAATGTCGTGCAATGATATAGATGCAAATATTTTTACTGCTATCAATTTGACAGGATTCTGCCTTATCGCATCTTGTCCAGGGGGTCCAAATGTACAGGATTTGTGCGGTAGCACTTGTCCAAAGCGACTCTCTTTCGACTCAGGTCGAATCATAAGCCGGTGCATCCAGAATTGCAAATGTCGTCCAATGATATAGATGCAAATATCTTCACTCCTATCATTGTGACAGGATTCTGCCTTATCATACCTTGTACAGGAGGTCCACACAGACAAGATTTGTGCGGTAGCACTTGCCAAAGCGACTCGCTTTGGATTCAGGTCTAATCATAAGGCGAAGAATCCAAAATTGCCGATATTGTCCAATGATATAGAGGCAAATATCCTAACTCCTATCAATTTTACAGCATTCTTCCTCATCGTATCTTGTCCAGGCGGTTCAAATGTACAAGGTTTGTGCGGTAGCACTTGTCCAGACCGACTCTATTTGGATTCAGGTCGAATCATAAGCCGGATCCCCATGATTGCCAATGTCTTCCAATGATATAGATGCAAATATCTTCACTCCTATCATTGTGACAGGATTCTGCCTTATCATACCTTGTACAGGAGGTCCACACAGACAAGATTTGTGCGGTAGCACTTGTCCAAAGCGACTCTCTTTGGACTCAGGTCTAATCATGAGCTGGATCCCCAGGATTGCCGATGTCGTCCAATGATATAGATGCAAATATCTTCACTCCTATCATTGTGACAGGATTCTGCCTTATCATACCTTTTCCAGGAGATTCAAATGTACAAGATTTGTGCGGTAGCACTAGACAAAAGCGAAACTCTTTGGACTCAGGTCGGTCCATAAGCCGAAGCATCCAGAATTGCCAATGTCGTGCAATGATATAGATGCAAATATCTTCACTCCTATCAATGTGAGAGGATTCTGCCTCATCATATCTTTTCCAGGAGGTTTAAATGTACAACATTTGTGCGGTAGCACTTGTCCAAAGCGACTCTCTTTGGACTCAGGTCGAATCATAAGCCGGTGCATCCAAAATTGCCAATGTCGTCCAATGTTATAGATGCAAATATCCTCACTCCCATCAATTTTACAGAATTTTGCCGCATCTTATCTTGTCCAGGAGGTCCAAATGGACAGAATTTGGGCGGCAGCATTTGTCCAAAGCGATTCTCTTTGAACTCAGGTCGATCCATATGCCGAAGTATCCTAAATTGCCGATATTGTCCAATGATATAGATGCAAATATCTTCACTCCTATCGATATGGTAGGATTCTGCCTCATCATACCTTGTCCAGGAGGTCCAAATGAACAAGATTTGTGCGGTAGCACTTGTCCAAAGCGACTGTCTTTGGATTCAGGTCGAATCATAAGCCGGAGCATCCAGAATTGCCAATGTCGTCCAATGATATAGATGCAAATATATTTACTACTATCAATTTGACAGGTTTCTGCCTCATCATATATTATCCAGGGGGTCCAAAAGTACAAGATTTGTGTGGTAGCACTTGTCCAAAGCTACTCTCTTTGGCCTCCGGTCGAATCATACGCCGGAGCATCCAGAATTGCCAATGTCGTCCAATGATATAGATGCAAATATCTTTACTCCTTACAATGTGATAGGATTCTGCCTCATCATACCTTGTACAGGAGGTCCACACAGACAAGATTTGTGCGGTAGCACTTGTCCAAAGCGACTCTTTTTGGACTCAGGCCGAATCATATGCCGAGCATCCAGAATTGCCAATGTCGTCCAATGATATAGATGCAAATATCTTCACTCCTATCAATTTTACAGGATTCTGGATCATCGTGTCTTGTCCAGGAGGATCAAGTGTACAAGATTTGTGCGATAGCACTAGACAAAAGCGAAACTCTTTGGACTCAGGTCGATCCATAAGCCGAAGCATCCAGAATTGCCAATGTCGTGCAATGATATAGATGCAAATATCTTTACTGCTATCAATTTGACAGGATTCTGCCTCATCGTATCTTGCCCAGGGGGTCCAGATGTACAAGATTTGTGCGGTAGCACGTGTCCAAAGCGACTCTCTTTGGCCTCCGGGCGAATCATATGCCGGAGCATCCAGAATTGCCAATGTCGTCCAATGATATAGATGCAAATATCTTTACTCCTATCAATGTGATGGGATTCTGCCTCATCACACCTTGTACGGGAGGTCCAAATGTACAAGATTTGTGCGGCAGCACTTGTCCAAAGCGACTCTCTTTGGACTCAGGTCGAATCATAAGCCGAAGCATCCAGAATTGCCAATGTCCTTCAATGATTTAGATGCAAATATCTTCACTCCTATCAATGTGACAGGATTCTGCGTCATCATATCTTTTCCAGGATATTCAAATGTACAAGATTTGTGCGGTAGCCCTTATCCAAAGCGACACTCTTTGACCTCCGGTCGAATCATAAGCCGCAGCATCCAGAATTGCCAATGTCGTCCAATGATATAGATGCAAATATCTTCAATCCTATCATTGGACAGGATTCTGCCTCATCATACCTTTACGAGGAGGTCCAAATGCACAAGCCTTGGGCGGCAGCATTTCCCTAAACCGACTCTCTTTGGATTCAGGTCGAACCATAAGCCGGAGCATCCAGAATTGCCAATGTCGTCCAATGATATAGCTGCAAATATCTTTACTCCTATCAATTTGACAGGATTCTGCCTCATCGTGTATTGTGCAGGGGGTCTAAATGTACAAGATTTGTGCGGTAGAACTTTTCCCAAGCGATTCTCTTTGAACTGAGGTCGAATCATGAGCCGGATCATCCAGAATTGCCAATGTCGTCCAATGATATAGATGCAAACATCTTCACTCCTATCAATTTAACAGGATTCTGCCTCATCATATCTTGTCCAGGAGGTCCAAATGGACAAGATTTGGGCGGCAGCATTTGTCCAAAACGACTCTCTTCGAACTTAGGTCGAATCATAAGCCGAGCATTCAGAATTTCCATTGTCGTCCAATGATATAGATGCAAATATCTTTACTGCTATCAATTTGACAGGATTCTGCCTCATCGCATCTTGTCCAGGGGGTCCAAATGTACAAGACTTGTGCGGTAGCACGTGTCCAAAGCGACTCTCTTTGGCCTCCGGTCGAATCATATGACGGAGCATCCAGAATTGCCAATGTCGTCCAATGATATAGATGCAAATATCTTTACTGCTATCAATTTGACAGGATTCTGCCTCATCGCATCTTGTCCGGGAGGTCCAAATGTACAAGACTTGTGCGGTAGCACGTGTCCAAAGCGACTCTCTTTGGCCTCCGGTCGAATCATATGCCGGAGCATCCAGAATTGCCAATGTCGTCCAATGATATAGGTGCAAACATCTTCACTGCTATCAATTTGACAGGATTCTACCTCACCGTATCTTGTACACGAGGTCCAAATGTACAATATTTGTGCTGTAGCACTTGTCCAAAGCGACATTATTTGGACTTAGGTAGAACCATAAGCCGGACAATCCAGAACTGCCGATGTTGACCAATGATATAGATGCAAATATCTTTACTCCTATTAATTTCACAGGCTTTCTGCCTCACCGTATCTTGTACACGAGGTCCAAATGTACAATATTTTTGTTGTAGCACTTGTCCAAAGCGACTCCCTTTGGCCTCAGGTCGATCCACAAGCCGAAGAATAAAAAATTGCCAATGTGGCCAAATGATATAGATGCAAATATCTTTACTCGTATCAATTTGACAGGATTCTACCTCATCATATCTTGTCCAGGAGGTTCAAATGTACACGATTTGTGAGGTAGCACTTGTCCAAAGCGACTCTCTTTGGATTCCGGTCGAATCATATGCCGGAGCATCCAGAATTGCCAATGTCGCCCAGTGATATAGATGCAAATATCTTCACTCCTATCAATTTAACAGGATTCTGCCTCATCATATCTTGTCCAGGAGGTCCAAATGGACATGATTTGGGCGGCAGCATTTGTCCAAAACGACTCGCTTCGAACTCAGGTCGAATCATAAGCCGAGCATTCAGAATTTCCAATGTCGTCCAATGATATAGATGCAAATATCTTGACTGCTATCAATTTGACAGGATTCTACCTGATCGCATCTTGTCCAGGGGGTCCAAATGTACAAGACTTGTGCGGTAGCACGTGTCCAAAGCGACTGTCTTTGGCCTCCGGTCGAATCATATGCCGGAGTATCCAGAATTGCCAATGTCGTCCAATGATATAAATGCAAATATCTTTACTCCTATCAATTTGACTGGATTCTGCCTCATCGTGTATTGTGCAGGGGGTCCAAATATACAAGATCTGTGCGGTACCACTTTTCCAAAGCGATTCTCTTTGAACTGAAGTCGAATCATGAGCCGGATCATCCAGAATTGCCAATGTCGCCCAGTGATATAGATGCAAATATCTTCCTCTGCCTCATCATACCTTGTACAGGAGGTCCAAATGTACAAGATTAGTGCGGTAGCACTTGTCCAAAGCCAAACTCTTTGGACTCAGGTCGAACCATAAGCCGAAGCATCAAGAATTGCCAATGTCGTGCAATGGTATAAATGCAAATATCTTCACTCCTATCAATTTAACAGGATTCTGCCTCATCATATCTTGTCCAGGAGGTCCAAATGGACAAGATTTGGGCGGCAGCATTTGTCCAAAACGACTCTCTTCGAACTTAGGTCGAACCATAAGCCGGAGCATCCAGAATTGCCAATGTCGTCCAATGATATAGCTGCAAATATCTTTACTCCTATCAATTTGACAGGATTCTGCCTCATCGTGTATTGTGCAGGGGGTCTAAATGTACAAGATTTGTGCGGTAGAACTTTTCCCAAGCGATTCTCTTTGAACTGAGGTCGAATCATGAGCCGGATCATCCAGAATTGCCAATGTCGTCCAATGATATAGATGCAAACATCTTCACTCCTATCAATTTAACAGGATTCTGCCTCATCATATCTTGTCCAGGAGGTCCAAATGGACAAGATTTGGACGGCAGCATTTGTCCAAAACGACTCTCTTCGAACTTAGGTCGAATCATAAGCCGAGCATTCAGAATTTCCAATGTCGTCCAATGATATAGATGCAAATATCTTTACTGCTATCAATTTGACAGGATTCTGCCTCATCGCATCTTGTCCAGGGGGTCCAAATGTACAAGACTTGTGCGGTAGCACGTGTCCAAAGCGATTCTCTTTGGCCTCCGGTCGAATCATATGACGGAGCATCCAGAATTGCCAATGTCGTCCAATGATATAGATGCAAATATCTTTACTGCTATCAATTTGACAGGATTCTGCCTCATCATACCTTGTTCCGGAGGTTCAAATGTACAGGATTTGTGCGGTAGACCTTGTCCAAAGCGACTCTCTTTGACCTCCGGTCGAATCATATGCCGGAGCATCCAGAATTGCCAATGTCGCTCATTGATATAGATGCACATATCTTTACTCCAATCAATGTGATAGGATTCTGCCTCATCATACCTTGTACAGGAGGTCCAAATGTACAAGATTTGTGCGGTAGCACTAGACAAAAGCGAAACTCTTTGGACTCAGGTAGATCCATATGCCGAAGCATCCAGAATTGCCAATGTCGTGCAATGATATAGATGCAAATATCTTTACTGATACCAATTTTACAGCATTCTGCCTCATCGTATCTTGTCCAGGAGGTCCATATGTACAAGAATTGAGCGGTAGCACTTGTCTAAAGCGACTGTCTTTGGCCTCCGGTCGAATCATATGTCGCAGCATGCAGAATTGCCAATGTCGTCCAATGATATAGATGCAAATATCCTTACTCCTATCAATTTGCCAGGATTCTGCCTCATCGTATCTTGTCCAGGAGATTCAAAATGTACAAGATTTGTGCGGTAGCCCTTGTCCAAAGCGACACTCTTTGACCTCCGGTCGAATCATAAGCCGCAGCATCCAGAATTGCCAATGTCGTCCAATGATATAGATGCAAATATATTCAATCCTATCATTGGACAGGATTCTGCCTCATCATACATTTACCAGGAGGTCCAAATGCACAAGCATTGGGCGGCAGCATTTCCCTAAACCGACTCTCTTTGGATTCAGGTCGAATCATAAGCCGGAGCATCCAGAATTGCCAATGTCGTCCAATGATATAGCTGCAAATATCTTTACTCCTATCAATTTGACAGGATTCTGCCTCATCGTGTATTGTGCAGGGGGTCTAAATGTACAAGATTTGTGCGGTAGAACTTTTCCCAAGCGATTCTCTTTGAACTGAGGTCGAATCATGAGCCGGATCATCCAGAATTGCCAATGTCGTCCAATGATATAGATGCAAACATCTTCACTCCTATCAATTTAACAGGATTCTGCCTCATCATATCTTGTCCAGGAGGTCCAAATTTACAAGATTTGTGCGGTAGCCCTTGTCCAAAGCGACTCTCTTTGGACTCAGGTCGAATCATATGCCGGAGCATCCAGACTTGCCAATGTCGCCCAGTGATATAGATGCAAATATCTTTACTCCTATCAATGTGATAGGATTCTGCCTCAACATGCCTTGTACAGGAGGTACAAATGTACAAGATTAGTGGGGTAGTACTTGTCCAAAGCGACTCTCTTTGGACTCAGGTCGAATCATTAGCCGAGCATCCAGAATTGCCAATGTCGTCCAATGATATAGATGCAAATATCTTCAATCCTATCAATTTGACAGGATTCTGCCTCATCGTATCTTGTCCAGGAGGTCCAAATGTACAAGACTTGTGCGTTAGGACTTGTCCAAAGCGAATCTCTTTGGACTCATGTCGAATCATATGCCCGAGCATCCAGAATTGCCAATGTCGTCCAATGATATAGGTGCAAACATCTTCACTGCTATTAATTTGACAGGTTTTCTGCCTCACCGCATCTTGTACACGAGGTCCAAATGTACAAGATTTGTGCGGTAGCACTTGTCCAAAGCGACATTCTTTGGACTTAGGTCGAACCATAAGCCGGACCATCCAGAACTGCTGATGCTGACCAATGATATAGATGCAAATATCTTTTCTCCTATTAATTTGACAGGTTTTCTGCCTCACCGTATCTTGTACACGAGGTACAAATGTACAAGATTTGTGCGGTAGCACTTGTCCAAAGCGACATTCTTTGGACTTAGGTCGAACCATAAGCCGGTCCATCCAGAACTGCTGATATTGACCAATGATATAGATGCATATATCTTTACTCCTATCAATTGTACAAGATTCTGTCTCATCGTATCTTTTCCAGGTGGTCCATATGTACAAGATTTGATCGGTAGCACTTGTCTAAAGCGACTCTCTTTGGCCTCCGGTCGAATCATATGACGGATCCCAGGATTGCCAATGTCGTCCAATGATATAGATGCAAATATCTTTACTCCGATCAATTGTACAGGATTCTGCCTCATCGTATCTTTTTCAGGTGGTCCATATGTACAAGATTTGAGCGGTAGCACTTGTCTAAAGCGACTCTCTTTGGCCTCCGGTCGAATCATATGTCGCAGCATGCAGAATTGCCAATGTCGTCCAATGATATAGAGGCAAATATCCTTACTCCTATCAATTTGCCAGGATTCTGCCTCATCGTATCTTGTCCAGGAGATTCAAATGTACTCGATTTGTGCGTTAGCACTTGTCCAAAGCGACTCTCTTTGGACTCAAGTCGAATCATAAACCGGAGCATCCAAAATTGCCAATGTCGTCCAATGTTATAGATGCAAATATCCTCACTCCCATCAATTTTACAGAATTTTGCCGCATCTTATCTTGTCCAGGAGGTCCAAATGGACAGAATTTGGGCGGCAGCATTTGTCCAAAGCGATTCTCTTTGAACTCAGGTCGATCCATATGCCGAAGTACCCTAAATTGCCGATATTGTCCAATGATATAGATGCAAATATCTTCACTCCTATCGATATGATAGGATTCTGCCTCATCATACCTTGTCCAGGAGGTCCAAATGAACAAGATTTGTGCGGTAGCACTTGTCCAAAGCGACTGTCTTTGGATTCAGGTCGAATCATAAGCCGGAGCATCCAGAATTGCCAATGTCGTCCAATGATATAGATGCAAATATATTTACTACTATCAATTTGACAGGTTTCTGCCTCATCATATATTGTCCAGGGGGTCCAAAAGTACAAGATTTGTGTGGTAGCACTTGTCCAAAGCGACTCTCTTTGGCCTCCGGTCGAATCATACGCCGGAGCATCCAGAATTGCCAATGTCGTCCAATGATATAGATGCAAATATCTTTACTCCTTACAATGTGATAGGATTCTGCCTCATCATACCTTGTACAGGAGGTCCACACAGACAAGATTTGTGCAGTAGCACTTGTCCAAAGCGACTCTCTTTGGACTCAGGCCGAATCATATGCCGAGCATCCAGAATTGCCAATGTCGTCCAATGATATAGATGCAAATATCTTCACTCCTATCAATTTTACAGGATTCTGTATCATCGTGTCTTGTCCAGGAGGATCAAGTGTACAAGATTTGTGCGATAGCACTAGACGAAAGCGAAACTCTTTGGACTCAGGTCGATCCATAAGCCGAAGCATCCAGAATTGCCAATGTCGTGCAATGATATAGATGCAAATATCTTTACTGCTATCAATTTGACAGGATTCTGCCTTATCGTATCTTGCCCAGGGGGTCCAGATGTACAAGATTTGTGCGGTAGCACGTGTCCAAAGCGACTCTCTTTGGCCTCCGGGCGAATCATATGCCGGAGCATCCAGAATTGCCAATGTCGTCCAATGATATAGATGCAAATATCTTCAATCCTATCATTGGACAGGATTCTGCCTCATCATACCTTTACCAGGAGGTCCAAATGCACAAGCCGTGGGCGGCAGCATTTCCCTAAACCGACTCTCTTTGGATTCAGGTCGAACCATAAGCCGGAGCATCCAGAATTGCCAATGTCGTCCAATGATATAGCTGCAAATATCTTTACTCCTATCAATTTGACAGGATTCTGCCTCATCGTGTATTGTGCAGGGGGTCTAAATGTACAAGATTTGTGCGGTAGAACTTTTCCCAAGCGATTCTCTTTGAACTGAGGTCGAATCATGAGCCGAAGCATCCAGAATTGCCAATGTCGTGCAATGATATAGATGCAAATATCTTTACTGCTATCAATTTGACAGGATTCTGCCTTATCGTATCTTGCCCAGGGGGTCCAGATGTACAAGATTTGTGCGGTAGCACGTGTCCAAAGCGATTCTCTTTGGCCTCCGGGCGAATCATATGCCGGAGCATCCAGAATTGCCAATGTCGTCCAATGATATAGATGCAAATATCTTCAATCCTATCATTGGACAGGATTCTGCCTCATCATACCTTTACCAGGAGGTCCAAATGCACAAGCCTTGGGCGGCAGCATTTCCCTAAACCGACTCTCTTTGGATTCAGGTCGAACCATAAGCCGGAGCATCCAGAATTGCCAATGTCGTCCAATGATATAGCTGCAAATATCTTTACTCCTATCAATTTGACAGGATTCTGCCTCATCGTGTATTGTGCAGGGGGTCTAAATGTACAAGATTTGTGCGGTAGAACTTTTCCCAAGCGATTCTCTTTGAACTGAGGTCGAATCATGAGCCGGATCATCCAGAATTGCCAATGTCGTCCAATGATATAGATGCAAACATCTTCACTCCTATCAATTTAACAGGATTCTGCCTCATCATATCTTGTCCAGGAGGTCCAAATGGACAAGATTTGGGCGGCAGCATTTGTCCAAAACGACTCTCTTCGAACTTAGGTCGAATCATAAGCCGAGCATTCAGAATTTCCAATGTCGTCCAATGATATAGATGCAAATATCTTTACTGCTATCAATTTGACAGGATTCTGCCTCATCGCATCTTGTCCAGGGGGTCCAAATGTACAAGACTTGTGCGGTAGCACGTGTCCAAAGCGACTCTCTTTGGCCTCCGGTCGAATCATATGACGGAGCATCCAGAATTGCCAATGTCGTCCAATGATATAGATGCAAATATCTTTACTGCTATCAATTTGACAGGATTCTGCCTCATCGCATCTTGTCCGGGAGGTCCAAATGTACAAGACTTGTGCGGTAGCACGTGTCCAAAGCGACTCTCTTTGGCCTCCGGTCGAATCATATGCCGGAGCATCCAGAATTGCCAATGTCGTCCAATGATATAGGTGCAAACATCTTCACTGCTATTAATTTGACAGGTTTTCTGCCTCACCGCATCTTGTACACGAGGTCCAAATGTACAAGATTTGTGCGGTAGCACTTGTCCAAAGCGACATTCTTTGGACTTAGGTCGAACCATAAGCCGGACCATCCAGAACTGCTGATGCTGACCAATGATATAGATGCAAATATCTTTTCTCCTATTAATTTGACAGGTTTTCTGCCTCACCGTATCTTGTACACGAGGTACAAATGTACAAGATTTGTGCGGTAGCACTTGTCCAAAGCGACATTCTTTGGACTTAGGTCGAACCATAAGCCGGTCCATCCAGAACTGCTGATATTGACCAATGATATAGATGCATATATCTTTACTCCTATCAATTGTACAAGATTCTGTCTCATCGTATCTTTTCCAGGTGGTCCATATGTACAAGATTTGATCGGTAGCACTTGTCTAAAGCGACTCTCTTTGGCCTCCGGTCGAATCATATGACGGATCCCAGGATTGCCAATGTCGTCCAATGATATAGATGCAAATATCTTTACTCCGATCAATTGTACAGGATTCTGCCTCATCGTATCTTTTTCAGGTGGTCCATATGTACAAGATTTGAGCGGTAGCACTTGTCTAAAGCGACTCTCTTTGGCCTCCGGTCGAATCATATGTCGCAGCATGCAGAATTGCCAATGTCGTCCAATGATATAGAGGCAAATATCCTTACTCCTATCAATTTGCCAGGATTCTGCCTCATCGTATCTTGTCCAGGAGATTCAAATGTACTCGATTTGTGCGTTAGCACTTGTCCAAAGCGACTCTCTTTGGACTCAAGTCGAATCATAAACCGGAGCATCCAAAATTGCCAATGTCGTCCAATGTTATAGATGCAAATATCCTCACTCCCATCAATTTTACAGAATTTTGCCGCATCTTATCTTGTCCAGGAGGTCCAAATGGACAGAATTTGGGCGGCAGCATTTGTCCAAAGCGATTCTCTTTGAACTCAGGTCGATCCATATGCCGAAGTACCCTAAATTGCCGATATTGTCCAATGATATAGATGCAAATATCTTCACTCCTATCGATATGATAGGATTCTGCCTCATCATACCTTGTCCAGGAGGTCCAAATGAACAAGATTTGTGCGGTAGCACTTGTCCAAAGCGACTGTCTTTGGATTCAGGTCGAATCATAAGCCGGAGCATCCAGAATTGCCAATGTCGTCCAATGATATAGATGCAAATATATTTACTACTATCAATTTGACAGGTTTCTGCCTCATCATATATTGTCCAGGGGGTCCAAAAGTACAAGATTTGTGTGGTAGCACTTGTCCAAAGCGACTCTCTTTGGCCTCCGGTCGAATCATACGCCGGAGCATCCAGAATTGCCAATGTCGTCCAATGATATAGATGCAAATATCTTTACTCCTTACAATGTGATAGGATTCTGCCTCATCATACCTTGTACAGGAGGTCCACACAGACAAGATTTGTGCAGTAGCACTTGTCCAAAGCGACTCTCTTTGGACTCAGGCCGAATCATATGCCGAGCATCCAGAATTGCCAATGTCGTCCAATGATATAGATGCAAATATCTTCACTCCTATCAATTTTACAGGATTCTGTATCATCGTGTCTTGTCCAGGGGGTCCAGATGTACAAGATTTGTGCGGTAGCACGTGTCCAAAGCGACTCTCTTTGGCCTCCGGGCGAATCATATGCCGGAGCATCCAGAATTGCCAATGTCGTCCAATGATATAGATGCAAATATCTTCAATCCTATCATTGGACAGGATTCTGCCTCATCATACCTTTACCAGGAGGTCCAAATGCACAAGCCGTGGGCGGCAGCATTTCCCTAAACCGACTCTCTTTGGATTCAGGTCGAACCATAAGCCGGAGCATCCAGAATTGCCAATGTCGTCCAATGATATAGCTGCAAATATCTTTACTCCTATCAATTTGACAGGATTCTGCCTCATCGTGTATTGTGCAGGGGGTCTAAATGTACAAGATTTGTGCGGTAGAACTTTTCCCAAGCGATTCTCTTTGAACTGAGGTCGAATCATGAGCCGAAGCATCCAGAATTGCCAATGTCGTGCAATGATATAGATGCAAATATCTTTACTGCTATCAATTTGACAGGATTCTGCCTTATCGTATCTTGCCCAGGGGGTCCAGATGTACAAGATTTGTGCGGTAGCACGTGTCCAAAGCGATTCTCTTTGGCCTCCGGGCGAATCATATGCCGGAGCATCCAGAATTGCCAATGTCGTCCAATGATATAGATGCAAATATCTTCAATCCTATCATTGGACAGGATTCTGCCTCATCATACCTTTACCAGGAGGTCCAAATGCACAAGCCTTGGGCGGCAGCATTTCCCTAAACCGACTCTCTTTGGATTCAGGTCGAACCATAAGCCGGAGCATCCAGAATTGCCAATGTCGTCCAATGATATAGCTGCAAATATCTTTACTCCTATCAATTTGACAGGATTCTGCCTCATCGTGTATTGTGCAGGGGGTCTAAATGTACAAGATTTGTGCGGTAGAACTTTTCCCAAGCGATTCTCTTTGAACTGAGGTCGAATCATGAGCCGGATCATCCAGAATTGCCAATGTCGTCCAATGATATAGATGCAAACATCTTCACTCCTATCAATTTAACAGGATTCTGCCTCATCATATCTTGTCCAGGAGGTCCAAATGGACAAGATTTGGGCGGCAGCATTTGTCCAAAACGACTCTCTTCGAACTTAGGTCGAATCATAAGCCGAGCATTCAGAATTTCCAATGTCGTCCAATGATATAGATGCAAATATCTTTACTGCTATCAATTTGACAGGATTCTGCCTCATCGCATCTTGTCCAGGGGGTCCAAATGTACAAGACTTGTGCGGTAGCACGTGTCCAAAGCGACTCTCTTTGGCCTCCGGTCGAATCATATGACGGAGCATCCAGAATTGCCAATGTCGTCCAATGATATAGATGCAA
Source organism: Priocnemis perturbator (assembly GCA_963942575.1). Lineage (NCBI taxonomy): Eukaryota > Metazoa > Arthropoda > Insecta > Hymenoptera > Pompilidae > Priocnemis > Priocnemis perturbator. The sequence goes on along the minus strand of CAWWDK010000133.1, from coordinate 6,657,001 downwards.
ATATCTTTACTGCTATCAATTTGACAGGATTCTGCCTCATCGTGTATTGTGCAGGGGGTCCAAATGTACAAGATCTGTGCGGTACCACTTTTCCAAAGCGATTCTCTTTGAACTGAGGTCGAATCATGAGCCGGATCATCCAGAATTGCCAATGTCGCCCAGTGATATAGATGCAAACATCTTCCTCTGCCTCATCATACCTTGTACAGGAGGTCCAAATGTACAAGATTAGTGCGGTAGCACTTGTCCAAAGCCAAACTCTTTGGACTCAGGTCGAACCATAAGCCGAAGCATCAAGAATTGCCAATGTCGCGCAATGGTATAAATGCAAATATCTTTAATGCTATCAATTTGACAAGATTCTGCCTCATCGTATCTTGTGCAGGGGGTCCAAATGTACACGATTTGTTGCGGTAGCACTTGTCCAAAGCGACTATCTTTGGAATCAGGTCGAATCAAAAGCTGGGGCATCCAGAATTGCCAATGTCTTCCAATGATATAGATGCAAATATCTTTACTGCTATCAATTTGACAGGATTCTGCCTCATCATACCTTGTCCAGTAGGTCAAAATTTACAAGATTTGTGCGGTAGCCCTTGTCCAAAGTGACTCTCTTTGGACTCAGGTCGAACCATAAACCGGACCATCCAGAACTGCCGATGTTGACCAATGATATAGATGCAAATATCTTTTCTCCTATTAATTTGACAGGTTTTCTGCCTCACCGTATCTTGTACACGAGGTTCAAATGTACAAGATTTGTGCGGTAGCACTTGTCCAAAGCGACATTCTTTGGACTTAGGTCGAACCATAAGCCGGTCCATCCAGAACTGCTGATGTTGACCAATGATATAGATGCAAATATCTTTACTCCTATTAATTTGACAGGTTTTCTGCCTCACCGTATCTTGTACACGAGGTCAAAATGTACAATATTTGTGCTGTAGCACTTGTCCAAAGCGACATTATTTGGACTTAGGTCGAATCATAAGCCGGAGCATCCAGAATTGCCAATGTCGTCCAATTATATAGATGCAAATATCTTTATTCCTATCAATTTGACAGGATTCTGCCTCATCGTATCTTGTCCACGAGGTTCAAATGTACAAGATTTGTGCCTTAGCACTTCACAAAAGCGAATCTCTTTGGACTCAGGTCGATCCATATGCCGAAGTAACAAAAATTGCCGATCTTATCGGAATGATATAGATGCAAATATCTTCACTCCTATCAGTTTGACAGGATTCTGCCTCATGGTATCTTGTCCAGGAGGTTCAAATGTACAAGATCTGAGCGGTAGCACTTGTCCAGATCGACTCTCTTTGGATTCAGGTCGAATCATATGGCGAAGAATCCAAAATTGCCGATATTGTCCAATGATATAGATGCAAATATCCTAACTCCCATCAATTTTGCAGCATTCTGCCGCATCTTATCTTCTCCAGGAGGTTCAAATGTACAAGGTTTGTGCGGTAGCACTTGTCCAGATCGACTCTCTTTGGATTCAGGTCGAATCATATGCCGGATCCCAGGATTGCCAATGTCGTCCAATGATATAGATGCAAATATCTTTACTCCTATCAACTGTACAGGATTCTGTCTCATCTTATCTTCTCCAGGGGGTTAAAATGTTCAGGATTTGTGCGGTAGCACTTGTCCAGGCCGACTCTCTTTGGCCTCCGGTCGAATCATACGCCGGAGCATGCAGAATTGCCAATGTCGTCCAATGATATAGATGCAAATATCTTTACTGCTATCAATTTGACAGGATTCTGCCTCATCGCATCTTGTCCAGGGGGTCAAAATGTACAAGATTTGTGCGGTAGCACTTGCCCAAAGCGACTCTCTTTGGACTCAGGTCGAATCATAAGCCGGTGCATCCAGAATTGCCAATGTCGTCCAATGATATAGATGCAAATATCTTCTCTCCTATCATTGTGACAGGATTCTGCCTTATCATACCTTTTCCAGGAGGTCCAAATGCACAAGATTTGTGCGGTAGCGCTAGACAAAAGCAAACTCTTTGGACTCAGGTCGATCCATAAGGCGAAACTTCCAGAATTGCCAATGTTGTCTAATGATATAGATGCAAATATTTTTACTGCTATCAATTTGACAGGATTCTGCCTTATCGCATCTTGTCCAGGGGTTCCAAATGTACAGGATTTGTGCGGTAGCACTTGTCCAAAGCGACTCTCTTTTGACTCAGGTCGAATCATAAGCCGGTGCATCCAGAATTGCCAATGCCTTCCAATGATATAGATGTAAATATCTTTACACCTATCAATGTCATAGGATTCCGCCTCATCATACCTGGTCCAGGAGGTCCAAATGTACAAGATTTGTGCGGTAGCACTTGTCCAAAGCGACTCGCTTTGGATTCAGGTCTAATCATAAGGCGAAGAATCCAAAATTGCCGATATTGTCCGATGATAAAGATGCAAATACCTTTACTCCTATCAATGTGATAGGATTCTGCCCCATCATACCTTGTTCCGGAGGTTCACATGTACAAGATTTGTGCGGTAGGACTTGTCCAAAGCGACTCTCTTTGGACTCAGGTCGATCCATAAGCCGAAGCATCAGAAATTTCCGATATTATCTAATGATATAGATGCAAATATCTTCACTCCTATCAATTTGACAGGATTCTGCCTCATCATACCTTTTCCAGGAGGTGCAAATGTACAAGACTTGTGCGGTAGCACGTGTCCAAAGCGACTCTCTTTGGCCTCTGGTCGAATCATATGCCGGAGCATCCAGAATTGCCAATGTCGTCCAATGATATAGATGCAAATATCTTTATTCCTATCAATTTGACAGGATTCTGCCTCATGGTATCTTGTCCACGAGGTTCAAATGTACAAGATTTGTGCGGTAGCACTTGTCCAAACCGACATTCTTTGGACTTAGGTCGAACCATAAGCCGGACCATCCAGAACTGCTGATGTTGACCAATGAAATAGATGCAAATATCTTTACTCCTATCAATTAGACAGGATTCTGCCTCATTGTATCTTGTCCACGAGGTTCAAATGTACAAGATTTGTGCGGTAGCACTTGTTCAAAGCGACATTCTTTGGACTTAGGTCGAACCATAAGCCGGACCATCCAGAACTGCTGATGTTGAGCAATGAAATAGATGCAAATATCTTTTCTCCTATTAATTTGACAGGTTTTCTGCCTCACCGTATCTTGTACACGAGGTCAAAATGTACAATATTTGTGCTGTAGCACTTGTCCAAAGCGACATTATTTGGACTTAGGTCGAATCATAAGCCGGAGCATCCAGAATTGCCAATGTCGTCCAATTATATAGATGCAAATATCTTTATTCCTATCAATTTGACAGGATTCTGCCTCATCGTATCTTGTCCACGAGGTTCAAATGTACTACATTTGTGCCTTAGCACTTCACAAAAGCGAATCTCTTTGGACTCAGGTCGATCCATATGCCGAAGTAACAAAAATTGCCGATCTTATCGGAATGATATAGATGCAAATATCTTCACTCCTATCAGTTTGACAGGATTCTACCTCATGGTATCTTGTCCAGGAGGTTCAAATGTACAAGATCTGAGCGGTAGCACTTGTCCAGATCGACTCTCTTTGGATTCAGGTCGAATCATATGGCGAAGAATCCAAAATTGCCGATATGGTCCAATGATATAGATGCAAATATCCTAACTCCCATCAATTTTGCAGCATTCTGCCGCATCTTATCTTCTCCGGGAGGCTCAAATGTACAAGGTTTCTGCGGTAGCACTTGTCCAGATCGACTCTCTTTGGATTCAGGTCGAATCATATGCCGGATCCCAGGATTGCCAATGTCGTCCAATGATATAGATGCAAATATCTTTACTCCTATCAACTGTACAGGATTCTGTCTCATCTTATCTTCTCCAGGGGGTTAAAATGTTCAGGATTTGTGCGGTAGCACTTGTCCAGGCCGACTCTCTTTGGATTCAGGTCGTATCATATGCCGGAGCATCCAGAATTGCCAATGTCCTCCAATGATATAGATACAAATATCTTTACTGCTATCAATTTGACAGGATTCTGCCTTATCGTATATTGTGCAGGGAGTCCAAAAGTAGACGATTTGTGTGGTAGCGCTTATCCAAAGCGACTCTCTTTGGCCTCCGGTCGAATCATACGCCGGAGCATGCAGAATTGCCAATGTCGTCCAATGATATAGATGCAAATATCTTTACTGCTATCAATTTGACAGGATTCTGCCTCATCGCATCTTGTCCAGGGGGTCCAAATGTACAAGATTTGTGCGGTAGCACGTGTCCAAAGCGACTCTCTTTGGACTCAGGTCTAATCATGAGCCGGATCCCCAGGATTGCCAATGTCGTCCAATGATATAGATGCAAATATCTTCACTCCTATCAATGTGAGAGGATTCTGCCTCATCATATCTTTTCCAGGAGGTTTAAATGTACAACATTTGTGCGGTAGCACTTGCCCAAAGCGACTCTCTTTGGACTCAGGTCGAATCATAAGCCGGTGCATCCAGAATTGCCAATGTCGTCCAATGATATAGATGCAAATATCTTCACTCCTATCATTGTGACAGGATTCTGCCTTATCATACCTTGTACAGGAGGTCCACACAGACAAGATTTGTGCGGTAGCACTTGTCCAAAGCGACTCTCTTTGGACTCAGGTCTAATCATGAGCCGGATCCCCAGGATTGCCAATGTCGTCCAATGATATAGATGCAAATATCTTCACTCCTATCATTGTGACAGGATTCTGCCTTATCATACCTTTTCCAGGAGATTCAAATGTACAAGATTTGTGCGGTAGCACTAGACAAAAGCGAAACTCTTTGGACTCAGGTCGGTCCATAAGCCGAAGCATCCAGAATTGCCAATGTCGTGCAATGATATAGATGCAAATATCTTCACTCCTATCAATGTGAGAGGATTCTGCCTCATCATATCTTTTCCAGGAGGTTTACATGTACAACATTTGTGCGGTAGCACTTGTCCAAAGCGACTCTCTTTGGACTCAGGTCGAATCATAAGCCGGTGCATCCAGAATTGCCAATGTCGTCCAATGATATAGATGCAAATATCTTCACTCCTATCATTGTGACAGGATTCTGCCTTATCATACCTTTTCCAGGAGGTCCAAATGCACAAGATTTGTGCAGTAGCGCTAGACAAAAGCGAAACTCTTTGGACTCAGGTCGATCCATAAGGCGAAACTTCCAGAATTGCCAATGTTGTCTAATGATATAGATGCAAATATTTTTACTGCTATCAATTTGACAGGATTCTGCCTTATCGCATCTTGTCCAGGGGGTCCAAATGTACAGGATTTGTGCGGTAGCACTTGTCCAAAGCGACTCTCTTTTGACTCAGGTCGAATCATAAGCCGGTGCATCCAGAATTGCCAATGTCTTCCAATGATATAGATGTAAATATCTTTACACCTATCAATGTCATAGGGTTCTGCCTCATCATACCTGGTCCAGGAGGTCCAAATGTACATGATTTGTGCGGTAGCACTTGTCCAAAGCGACTCGCTTTGGATTCAGGTCTAATCATAAGGCGAAGAATCCAAAATTGCCGATATTGTCCGATGATATAGATGCAAATATCTTTACTCCTATCAATGTGATAGGATTCTGCCCCATCATACCTTGTTCCGGAGGTTCACATGTACAAGATTTGTGCGGTAGGACTTGTCGAATGCGACTCTCTTTGCACTCAGGTCGATCCATAAGCCGAAGCATCAGAAATTTCCGATATTATCTAATGATATAGATGCAAATATCTTGACTCCTATCAATTTGACAGGATTCTGCCTCATCATACCTTTTCCAGGAGGTCCAAATGCACAAGTTTGGGGCGGCAGCATTTGCCCAAACCGACTCCCTTTGGATACAGGTCGAATCATATGCCGGAGCATCCAGAATTGCCAATGTCGTCCAGTGATATAGATGCAAATATCTTCACTCCTATCAATGTGATAGGATTCTGCCTCATCGTATCTTCTCCAGGAGGTCCAAATGCACATGATTTGGGCGGCAGCATTTGCCCAAACCGACTCTCTTTGGATTCAGGTCGAATCATGAGGCGGAGCATCCAGAATTGCCAATGTGGTCCAATGATATAGATGCAAATATATTTACTCCTATCAATGTGATGGGATTCTGCCTGATCATACCTTGTACAGGAGGTCCAAATGTACAAGAATTGTGCGGTAGCACTTGTCCAAAGCGACTCTCTTTGGACTCAGGTCGAATCATAAGCCGAAGCATCCAGAATTGCCAATGTCGTCCAATGATATAAATGCAAATATCTTTACTGCTATCAATTTGACAGGATTCTGCCTCATCGTATATTGTCCAGGGGGTCCAAATGTACAAGATTTGTGCGGTAGCACTAGACAAAAGCGAAACTCTTTGGACTAAGGTCGATCCATATGCCGAAGCATCCAGAATTGCCAATGTCGTCCAATGATATAGATGCAAATATCTTTACTGCTATCAATTTGACAGGATTCTGCCTCATCGTATCTTGTCCAGGGGGTCCATATGTACACGATTTGTTGCGGTAGCACTTGTCCAAAGCGACATTCTTTGGACTTATGTCGAACCATAAGCCGGACCATCCAGAATTGCCGTTGTTGACCAATGATATAGATGCAAATATCTTTACTCCTATTAATTTGACAGGATTCTGCCTCATCGTATCTTGTCCAGGGGGTCCAAATGTACAAGATTTGTTGCGGTAGCACTTGTCCAAAGCGACTCTCCTTGGACTCAGGCCGAATCATAAGCCTGAGCATCCATAATTGCCAATGCCGTCTAATGATATAGATACAAATATCTTCACTCCTACCAATGTCACAGGATTCTGCCTCATCATACCTTTTCCAGGAGGTCCAAATGCACAAGTCTTGGGCGGCAGCATTTGCCCAAACCGACTTTCTTTGGATTCAGGTCGAATCATAAACCGGAGCATCCAGAATTGCCAATATCGTCCAATGATATAGATGCAAATATCTTTACTGCTATCAATTTGACAGGATTCAGCCTCATCGTATCTTGTCCAGGGGGTCCAAATGTACAAGATTTGTGCGGTAGCACTAGACAAAATCGAAACTCTTTGGACTCAGGTCGATCCATAAGCCGAAGCATCCAGAATTGCCGATGTCGTCCAATGATATAGATGCAAATATCTTTACTCCTATCAATGTGACAGGATTCTGCCTCATCATACCTTTTCCAGGAGGTCCAAATACACAAGTCTTGGGCGGCAGCATTTGCCCAAACCGACTTTCTTTGGATTCAGGTCGAATCATAAACCGGAACATCCAGAATTGCCAATGTCGTCCAATGATATAGATGCAAATACCTTTACTGCTATCAATTTGACAGGATTCTGCCTCATCGTATCTTGTCCAGGAGGTCCAATTGCACAGGATTTGGGCGGCGGCATTTGTCCAAACCTACTCCCTTTGGACTCAGGTCGATCCATATGCCGAAGTAACAAAAATTGCCAATGTTATCCGAATGATTTAGATGCAAATATTTTAACTCCGATCAATTTGCCAGGATTCTGCCTCATCATACCCCGCCCAGGAGATCCAAATGTACAAGATTTGTGTGGTAGCACTAGACAAAAGCGAAACTCTTTGAACTCAGGTCGATCCATAAGCCGAAGCATCCAGAATTGCCAATGTCGTGCAATGATATAGATGCAAATATCTTTACTGCTATCAATTTGACAGGATTCTGCCTCATCGTATCTAGTCCACGAGGTTCAAATGTACAAGATTTGTGGGTAATACTTGTCCAAAGCGACATTCTTTGGACTTAGGTCGAACCATAAGCCGGACCATCCAGAACTGCCGATGTTGACCAATGATATAGATGCAAATATCTTTACTGCTATCAATTTGACAGGATTCTGACTCATCATACCTTGTCCAGTAGGTCAAAATATACAAGATTTGTGCGGAAGACCTTGTCCAAAGCGACTCTCTTTGGACTCAGGTCGAATCATAAGCCTGAGCATCCAGAATTGCCAATGTCGTCCAATGATATAGATGCAAATATATTCGCTCCTATCAATTTGACAGGATTCGGCCTCATCGTATCTTGTCCAGGAGGTCCAAATGGACAAGATTTGGGCGGCAGTGTTTGTCCAAAGCTACTCTCTTTGAACTCAGGTCGAATCATAAGCCTGAGCATCCAGAATTGCCAATGCGGTCTAATGATATAGATGCAAATATCTTCACTCCGATCAATTTGACAGGATTCTGGCTCATTATGTCTTGTTCAGGAGGATCAAGTGTAGAAGATGTGCGCGGTAGCACTAGACAAAAGCGAAACTCCTTGGACTCAGGCCGATCCATAAGCCGAAGCATCCAGAATTGCCAATGTCGTGCAATGATATAGATGCAAATATCTTCACTGCTATCAATTTGACAGGATTCTGCCTCATCGTATCTTGTCCAAGAGGTTCAAATGTACAAGATTTGTGCGGTAGCACTTGTCCAAAGCGACTCTCTTTGGCCTCCGGTCGAATCATATGCCGGAGCATCCAGAATTGCCAATGTCGTCCAGTGATATAGATGCAAATATCTTTACTCCTATCAATGTGAGAGGATTCTGCCTCATCGTATCTTGTCCAGGGGGTCCAAATGTACAAGATTTGTTGTGGTAGCACTTGTCCAAAGCGACTCTTCTTGGACTTAGGTCGAATCATATGCCTGAGCATCCAGAATTGCCAATGCCGTCTAATGATATAGATGCAAATATCTTCTCTCCTATCAATGTGATAGGATTCTGCCTCATCTTATCTTATCCAGGGGGTCCAAAAGTACAAGACTTATTGCGGTAGCACTTCTCCGAAGCGACTCTCTTTGGCCTCCGGTCGAATCATATGCCGGAGCATCCAGAATTGCCAATGTCGTCCAATGATATAGATGCACATATCTTTACTCCTATCAATGTGATAGGATTCTGCCTCATCATACCTTGTTCCGGAGGTCCAAATGGACAAGATTTGGGCGGCAGTATTTGTCCAAAGCGACTCTCTTTGAACTCAGGTCGAACCATATGCCGAACTTCCAGAATTGCCAATGTCGTCCAATGATATAGATGCAAACATCTTCACTCCTATCAATTTGACAGGATTCTGCCTCATCGTATCTTGTCCAGTGGGTCCAAATGTACACGATTTGTTGCGGTAGCACTTGTCCAAAGCGACATTCTTTGAACTTATGTCGAACCATAAGCCGGATCATCCAGAATTGCCGATGTTGACCAATGATATAGATGCAAATATCTTTACTCCTATTAATTTGACAGGATTCTGCCTCTTCGTATCTTGTCCAGGGGGTCCAGATGTACAAGATTTGTTGCGGTAGCACTTGTCCAAAACGACTCTCCTTGGACTCAGGTCGAATCATAAGCCTGAGCATCCAGAATTGCCAATGCCTTCTAATGATGTAGATGCAAATATTTTTACTGCTATCAATTTGACAGGATTCTGCATCATCGCATCTTGTCCAGGGGGTCCAAATGTACAAGATTTGTGCGGTAGCACGTGTCCAAAGCGACTCTCTTTGGCCTCCGATCGAATCATGAGCCGGATCCCCAGAATTGCCAACGTCGTCCAATGATATAGATGCAAATATCTTCACTCCTATCAATTTGACAGGATTCGGCCTCATCATATCTTGCCCGGGAGGTCCAAATGGACAAGATTTGGGCGGCAGTGTTTATCCAAAGCGACTCTCTTTGAACTCAGGTCGAATCATATGCCGAACTTCCAGAACTGCCAATGTCGTCCAATGATATAGATGCAAATATCTTAATTCCTATCAATGTGATAGGATTCTGTCTCATCATACCTTGTTCCGGAGGTCCAAATGGACAAGAGTGGGGCGGCAGTATTTGTCCAAAGCGACTCTCTTTGAACTCAGGTCGAATCATATGCCGAACTTCCAGAATTGCCAATGTCGTCCAATGATATAGATGCAAATATCTTTACTCCTATCAATGTGATAGGATTATGCCTCATCGTATATTGTCCAGGGGATCCAAATGTACAAGATTTGTACGGTAGCACGTGTCCAAAGCGACTCTCTTTGAACTCTGGTAGAATAATATGCCGACCATCCAGAATTGCTAATGCCGTCTAATGATATAGATGCAAATATCTTCACTCCTATCAATTTAACAGGATTCTGGCTCATCGTGTCTTGTCGAGGAGGATCAAGTGTACAAGTTTTATGCGGTAGTACGAGACAAAAGCGAAACTCTTTGGACACAGGTCGAACCATAAGCCGGACCATCCAGAACTGCCGATGTTGACCAATGATATAGATGCAAATATCTTTACTCCTATTAATGTGATAGGATTCTGCCTCATCATACCTTGTTCCGGAGGTTCAAATGTACAAGATTTGGGCGGCAGTATTTGTCCAAAGCGACTCTCTTTGAACTCAGGTCGAATCAAATGCCGATCTTCCAGAATTGCCAATGTCGTCCAATTATATAGATCCAAACATCTTCACACCTATCAATTTGACAGGATTCTGCCTCATCGTATCTTGTCCAGGGGGTCCAAATGTACACGATTTGTTGCGGTAGCACTTGTCCAAAGCGACATTCTTTGGACTTATGTCGAACCATAAGCCGGATCATCCAGAACTGCCGATGTTGAGCAATGATATAGATGCAAATATCTTTACTCCTATCAATGTGATAGGATTCTGCCTCATCATACCTTGTTCCGGAGGTTCAAATGTACAAGATTTGTGTGGTAGCCCTTGTCCAAAGCGACTCTCTTTGGACTCAGGTCGAATCATAAGCCGGGGCATCCAGAGTTGCCAATGTCGTCCAATGATATAGATGCAAATATCTTTACTGCTATCAATTTGACAGGATTCTGCCTCATCGTATCTTATCCAGGGGGTCCAAATGTACAAGATTTGTGCGTTAGCTGTGTCCAAAGCGACTCTCTTTGGCCTCCGGTCGAATCATATGCCGGAGCATCCAGAATTGCCAATGTAGTCCAGTGATATAGATGCAAATATCTTTACTCCTATCAATGTGATAGGCTTCTGCCTCATCGTATCTTGTCCAGGGGGTCCAAATGTACAAGATTTGTTGTGGCAGCACTTGTCCAAAGCGACTCTTCTTGGACTTAGGTCGAATCATATGCCTGAGCATCCAGAATTGCCAATGCCGTCTAATGATATAGATGCAAATATCTTCTCTCCTATCAATGTGACAGGATTCTGCCTCATCATACCTTTTCCAGGAGGTCCAAATGCACAAGTTTTGGGCGGCAGCATTTGCCCAAACCGACTCTCTTGGATTCAGGTCGAATCATAAACCGGAGCATCCAGAATTGCCAATGTCGTCCAATGATATAGATGCAAATATCTTTACTCCTATCAATGTGATAGGATTCTGCCTCATCTTATCCTATCCGGGGGGTCCAAATGTACAAGACTTATTGCGGTAGCACTTGTCCGAAGCGACTCTCTTTGGCCTCCGGTCGAATCATATGCCGGAGCATTCAGAATTTCCAATGTCGTCCAGTGATATTGATGCAAATATCTTTACTCCTATCAATGTGATAGGATTCTGCCTCATCGTATCTTGTCCAGGGGGTCCAAATGTACACGATTTGTTGCGGTAGCACTTGGCCAAAGCGACATTCTTTGGACGTATGTCGAACCATAAGCCGGACATTCCAGAATTGCCGATGTTGACCAATGATATAGATGCAAATATCTTTACTCCTATTAATTTGACAGGATTCTGCCTCATCGTATCTTGTCCCGGGGGTCCAAATGTACAAGACTTGTGCGGTAGTACATGACAAAAGCCAATCTCTTTGACTCAGGTCGAATCATATGCCGAGCATCCAGAATTGCCAATGTCGTCCAATAATATAGATGCAAATATCATTACTCCTATCAATGTGATAGGATTCTGCCTCATCATACCTTGTTCCCGAGGTCCAAATGGACAAGATTTGTTGCGGTAGCACTTGTCCAAAGCGACATTCTTTGGACTTAGGTCGAACAATAAGCCGGACCATCCAGAACTGCCGATGTTGAGCAATGATATAGATGCAAATATCTTTACTCCTATCAATGTGATAGGATTCTGCCTCATCGTATCTTATCCAGGGGGTCCAAATGTACAAGATTTGTGCGGTAGCTGTGTCCAAAGCGACTCTCTTTGGCCTCCGGTCGAATCATATGCCGGAGCATCCAGAATTGCCAATGTCGTCCAGTGATATAGATGCAAATATCTTTACTCCTATCAATGTGATAGGATTCTGCCTCATCGTATCTTGTCCAGGGGGTCCAAATGTACAAGATTTGTTGTGGCAGCACTTGTCCAAAGCGACTCTTATTGGACTTAGGTCGAATCATATGCCTGAGCATCCAGAATTGCCAATGCCGTCTAATGATATAGATGCAAATATCTTCTCTCCTATCAATGTGACAGGATTCTGCCTCATCATACCTTTTCCAGGAGGTCCAAATGCACAAGTTTAGGGCGGCAGCATTTGCCCAAACCGACTCTCTTGGATTCAGGTCGAATCATAAACCGGAGCATCCAGAATTGCCAATGTCGTCCAATGATAGATGCAAATATCTTTACTCCTATCAATGTGATAGGATTCTGCCTCATCTTATCTTATCCGGGGGGTCCAAATGTACAAGACTTATTGCGGTAGCACTTGTCCGAAGCGACTCTCTTTGGCCTCCGGTCGAATCATATGCCGGAGCATCCAGAATTTCCAATGTCGTCCAGTGATTTTGATGCAAATATCTTTACTCCTATCAATGTGATAGGATTCTGCCTCATCGTATCTTGTCCAGGGGGTCCAAATGTACACGATTTGTTGCGGTAGCACTTGGCCAAAGCGACATTCTTTGGACGTATGTCGAACCATAAGCCGGACATTCCAGAATTGCCGATGTTGACCAATGATATAGATGCAAATATCTTTACTCCTATTAATTTGACAGGATTCTGCCTCATCGTATCTTGTTCAGGGGGTCCAAATGTACAAGATTTGTTGCGGTAGCACTTGTCCAAAACGACATTCTTTGGACTTAGGTCGAACCATAAGCCGGACCATCCAGAACTGCCAATGTTGACCAATGATATAGATGCAAATATCTTTACTCCTATCAATGTGATAGGATTCTGCCTCATCATACCTTATTCCGGAGGTTCAAATGTACAAGACTTATTGCGGTAGCACTTGTCCGAAGCGACTCTCTTTGGCCTCCGGTCGAATCATATGCCGGAGCATCCAGAATTTCCAATGTCGTCCAGTGATTTTGATGCAAATATATTTACTCCTATCAATGTGATAGGATTCTGCCTCATCGTATCTTGTCCCGGGGGTCCAAATGTACAAGATTTGTTGCGGTAGCACTTGTCCAAAGCGACTCTCCTTGGACTCAGGTCGAATCATAAGCCCGAGCATCCAGAATTGCCAGTGTCGTCTAATGATATAGATGTAAATATCTTCACTCCTATCAATTTGACAGGATTCTGGCTCATCGTGTCTTGTCAAGGAGGATCAAGTGTACAAGATTTGTGCGGTAGCACTAGACAAAAGCGAAACTCTTTGGACTCAGGTCGATCCATAAGCCGAAGCATCCAGAATTGCCAATGTCGTCCAATGATATAGATGCAAATATTTTTACTGCTATCAATTTGACAGGATTCTGCCTCATCACATCTTGTCCAGGGGGTCCAAATGTACAAGATTTGTGCGGTAGCACGTGTCCAAAGCGACTCTCTTTGGCCTCCGATCGAATCATGAGCCGGATCCCCAGGATTGCCAATGTCGTCCAATGATATCGATGCAAATATCTTTACTACTATCAATGTGACAGGATTCTGCCTCACCATACCTTTTCCAAGAGATTCAAATGTACAAGATTTGTGCGGTAGCACTAGACAAAAGCGAAACTCTTTGGACGCAGGTCGGTCCATAAGCCGAAGCATCCAGAATTGCCAATGACGTGCAATGATATAGATGCAAATATCTTTACTGCTATCAATTTGACAGGATTCTGCCTCATCGTATCTTATCCAGGGGGTCCAAATGTACAAGATTTGTGCGGTAGCTGTGTCCAAAGCGACTCTCTTTGGCCTCCGGTCGAATCATATGCCGGAGCATTCAGAATTGCCAATGTCGTCCAGTGATATAGATGCAAATATCTTTACTCCTATCAATGTGATAGGATTCTGCCTCATCGTATCTTGTCCAGGGGGTCCAAATGTACAAGATTTGTTGTGGCAGCACTTGTCCAAAGCGACTCTTCTTGGACTTAGGTCGAATCATATGCCTGATCATCCAGAATTGCCAATGCCGTCTAATGATATAGATGCAAATATCTTCTCTCCTATCAATGTGACAGGATTCTGCCTCATCATACCTTTTCCAGGAGGACCAAATGCCCAAGTTTTGGGCGGCAGCATTTGCCCAAACCGACTCTCTTGGATTCAGGTCGAATCATAAACCGGAGCATCCAGAATTGCCAATGTCGTCCAATGATATAGATGCAAATATCTTTACTCCTATCAATGTGATAGGATTCTGCCTCATCTTATCTTATCCGGGGGGTCCGAATGTACAAGACTTATTGCGGTAGCACTTGTCCGAAGCGACTCTCTTTGGCCTCCGGTCGAATCATATGCCGGAGCATCCAGAATTTCCAATGTCGTCCAGTGATATTGATGCAAATATCTTTACTCCTATCAATGTGTTAGGATTCTGCCTCATCGTATCTTGTCCAGGGGGTCCAAATGTACACGATTTGTTGCGGTAGCACTTGGCCAAAGCGACATTCTTTGGACGTATGTCGAACCATAAGCCGGACATTCCAGAATTGTCGATGTTGACCAATGATATAGATGCAAATATCTTTACTCCTATTAATTTGACAGGATTCTGCATCATCGTATCTTGTCCCGGGGGTCAAAATGTACAAGATTTGTTGCGGTAGCACTTGTCCAAAGCGACTCTCCTTGGACTCAGGTCGAATCATAAGCCCGAGCATCCAGAATTGCCAGTGTCGTCTAATGATATAGATGTAAATATCTTCACTCCTATCAATTTGACAGGATTCGGGCTCATCGTGTCTTGTCAAGGAGGATCAAGTGTACAAGATTTGTGCGGTAGCACTAGACAAAAGCGAAACTCTTTGGACTCAGGTCGATCCATAAGCCGAAGCATCCAGAATTGCCAATGTCGTCCAATGATATAGATGCAAATATTTTTACTGCTATCAATTTGACAGGATTCTGCCTCATCGCATCTTGTCCAGGGGGTCCAAATGTACAAGATTTGTGCGGTAGCACGTGTCCAAAGCGACTCTCTTTGGCCTCCGATCGAATCATGAGCCGGATCCCCAGGATTGCCAATGTCGTCCAATGATATCGATGCAAATATCTTTACTACTATCAATGTGACAGGATTCTGCCTCACCATACCTTTTCCAAGAGATTCAAATGTACAAGATTTGTGCGGTAGCACTAGACAAAAGCGAAACTCTTTGGACTCAGGTCGATCCATAAGCCGAAGCATCCAGAATTGCCAATGTCGTCCAATGATATAGATGCAAATATTTTTACTGCTATCAATTTGACAGGATTCTGCCTCATCACATCTTGTCCAGGGGGTCCAAATGTACAAGATTTGTGCGGTAGCACGTGTCCAAAGCGACTCTCTTTGGCCTCCGATCGAATCATGAGCCGGATCCCCAGGATTGCCAATGTCGTCCAATGATATCGATGCAAATATCTTTACTACTATCAATGTGACAGGATTCTGCCTCACCATACCTTTTCCAAGAGATTCAAATGTACAAGATTTGTGCGGTAGCACTAGACAAAAGCGAAACTCTTTGGACGCAGGTCGGTCCATAAGCCGAAGCATCCAGAATTGCCAATGACGTGCAATGATATAGATGCAAATATCTTTACTGCTATCAATTTGACAGGATTCTGCCTCATCGTATCTTATCCAGGGGGTCCAAATGTACAAGATTTGTGCGGTAGCTGTGTCCAAAGCGACTCTCTTTGGCCTCCGGTCGAATCATATGCCGGAGCATTCAGAATTGCCAATGTCGTCCAGTGATATAGATGCAAATATCTTTACTCCTATCAATGTGATAGGATTCTGCCTCATCGTATCTTGTCCAGGGGGTCCAAATGTACAAGATTTGTTGTGGCAGCACTTGTCCAAAGCGACTCTTCTTGGACTTAGGTCGAATCATATGCCTGATCATCCAGAATTGCCAATGCCGTCTAATGATATAGATGCAAATATCTTCTCTCCTATCAATGTGACAGGATTCTGCCTCATCATACCTTTTCCAGGAGGACCAAATGCCCAAGTTTTGGGCGGCAGCATTTGCCCAAACCGACTCTCTTGGATTCAGGTCGAATCATAAACCGGAGCATCCAGAATTGCCAATGTCGTCCAATGATATAGATGCAAATATCTTTACTCCTATCAATGTGATAGGATTCTGCCTCATCTTATCTTATCCGGGGGGTCCGAATGTACAAGACTTATTGCGGTAGCACTTGTCCGAAGCGACTCTCTTTGGCCTCCGGTCGAATCATATGCCGGAGCATCCAGAATTTCCAATGTCGTCCAGTGATATTGATGCAAATATCTTTACTCCTATCAATGTGATAGGATTCTGCCTCATCGTATCTTGTCCAGGGGGTCCAAATGTACACGATTTGTTGCGGTAGCACTTGGCCAAAGCGACATTCTTTGGACGTATGTCGAACCATAAGCCGGACATTCCAGAATTGTCGATGTTGACCAATGATATAGATGCAAATATCTTTACTCCTATTAATTTGACAGGATTCTGCATCATCGTATCTTGCCCCGGGGGTCAAAATGTACAAGATTTGTTGCGGTAGCACTTGTCCAAAGCGACTCTCCTTGGACTCAGGTCGAATCATAAGCCCGAGCATCCAGAATTGCCAGTGTCGTCTAATGATATAGATGTAAATATCTTCACTCCTATCAATTTGACAGGATTCTGGCTCATCGTGTCTTGTCAAGGAGGATCAAGTGTACAAGATTTGTGCGGTAGCACTAGACAAAAGCGAAACTCTTTGGACTCAGGTCGATCCATAAGCCGAAGCATCCAGAATTGCCAATGTCGTCCAATGATATAGATGCAAATATTTTTACTGCTATCAATTTGACAGGATTCTGCCTTATCGCATCTTGTCCAGGGGGTCCAAATGTACAAGATTTGTGCGGTAGCACGTGTCCAAAGCGACTCTCTTTGGCCTCCGATCGAATCATGAGCCGGATCCCCAGGATTGCCAATGTCGTCCAATGATATCGATGCAAATATCTTTACTACTATCAATGTGACAGGATTCTGCCTCACCATACCTTTTCCAAGAGATTCAAATGTACAAGATTTGTGCGGTAGCACTAGACAAAAGCGAAACTCTTTGGACGCAGGTCGGTCCATAAGCCGAAGCATCCAGAATTGCCAATGACGTGCAATGATATAGATGCAAATATCTTTACTGCTATCAATTTGACAGGATTCTGCCTCATCGTATCTTATCCAGGGGGTCCAAATGTACAAGATTTGTGCGGTAGCTGTGTCCAAAGCGACTCTCTTTGGCCTCCGGTCGAATCATATGCCGGAGCATCCAGAATTGCCAATGTCGTCCAGTGATATAGATGCAAATATCTTTACTCCTATCAATGTGATAGGATTCTGCCTCATCGTATCTTGTCCAGGGGGTCCAAATGTACAAGATTTGTTGTGGCAGCACTTGTCCAAAGCGACTCTTCTTGGACTTAGGTCGAATCATATGCCTGAGCATCCAGAATTGCCAATGCCGTCTAATGATATAGATGCAAATATCTTCTCTCCTATCAATGTGACAGAATTCTGCCTCATCATACCTTTTCCAGGAGGACCAAATGCACAAGTTTTGGGCGGCAGAATTTGCCCAAACCGACTCTCTAGGATTCAGGTCGAATCATAAACCGGAGCATCCAGAATTGCCAATGTCGTCCAATGATATAGATGCAAATATCTTTACTCCTATCAATGTGATAGGATTCTGCCTCATCTTATCTTATCCGGGGGGTCCGAATGAACAAGACTTATTGCGGTAGCACTTGTCCGAAGCGACTCTCTTTGGCCTCCGGTCGAATCATATGCCGGAGCATCCAGAATTTCCAATGTCGTCCAGTGATATTGATGCAAATATCTTTACTCCTATCAATGTGATAGGATTCTGCCTCATCGTATCTTGTCCAGGGGGTCCAAATGTACACGATTTGTTACGGTAGCACTTGGCCAAAGCGACATTCTTTGGACGTATGTCGAACCATAAGCCGGACATTCCAGAATTGTCGATGTTGACCAATGATATAGATGCAAATATCTTTACATCTATTAATTTGACAGGATTCTGCATCATCGTATCTTGTCCCGGGGGTCCAAATGTACAAGACTTATTGCGGTAGCACTTGTCCAAAGCGACTCTCCTTGGACTCAGGTCGAATCATAAGCCCGAGCATCCAGAATTGCCAATGTCGTCCAATGATATAGATGCAAATATCTTTACTGCTATCAATTTGACAGGATTCTGCCTCATCGTATCTTGTTCCGTAGGTTCAAATGTACAAGATTTGTGTGGTAGCCCTTGTCCAAAGCGACTCTCTTTGGACTCAGGTCGAATCATATGCCGAGCATCCAGAATTGCCAATGTCGTCCAATGATATAGATGCAAATATCTTTACTCCTATCAATGTGATAGGATTCTGCCTCATCATACCTTGTTCCCGAGGTCCAAATGGACAAGATTTGTTGCGGTAGCACTTGTCCAAAGCGACATTCTTTGGCCTCCGATCGAATCATGAGCCGGATCCCCAGGATTGCCAATGTCGTCCAATGATATCGATGCAAATATCTTTACTACTATCAATGTGACAGGATTCTGCCTCACCATACCTTTTCCAAGAGATTCAAATGTACAAGATTTGTGCGGTAGCACTAGACAAAAGCGAAACTCTTTGGACGCAGGTCGGTCCATAAGCCGAAGCATCCAGAATTGCCAATGACGTGCAATGATATAGATGCAAATATCTTTACTGCTATCAATTTGACAGGATTCTGCCTCATCGTATCTTATCCAGGGGGTCCAAATGTACAAGATTTGTGCGGTAGCTGTGTCCAAAGCGACTCTCTTTGGCCTCCGGTCGAATCATATGCCGGAGCATTCAGAATTGCCAATGTCGTCCAGTGATATAGATGCAAATATCTTTACTCCTATCAATGTGATAGGATTCTGCCTCGTCGTATCTTGTCCAGGGGGTCCAAATGTACAAGATTTGTTGTGGCAGCACTTGTCCAAAGCGACTCTTCTTGGACTTAGGTCGAATCATATGCCTGAGCATCCAGAATTGCCAATGCCGTCTAATGATATAGATGCAAATATCTTCTCTCCTATCAATGTGACAGGATTCTGTCTCATCATACCTTTTCCAGGAGGTCCAAATGCACAAGTTTTGGGCGGCAGCATTTGCCCAAACCGACTCTCTTGGATTCAGGTCGAATCATAAACCGGAGCATCCAGAATTGCCAATGTCGTCCAATGATATAGATGCAAATATCTTTACTCCTATCAATGTGATAGGATTCTGCCTCATCTTATCTTATCCGGGGGGTCCGAATGTACAAGACTTATTGCGGTTCCACTTGTCCGAAGCGACTCTCTTTGGCCTCCGGTCGAATCATATGCCGGAGCATCCAGAATTTCCAATGTCGTCCAGTGATATTGATGCAAATATCTTTACTCCTATCAATGTGATAGGATTCTGCCTCATCGTATCTTGTCCAGGGGGTCCAAATGTACACGATTTGTTGCGGTAGCACTTGGCCAAAGCGACATTCTTTGGACGTATGTCGAACCATAAGCCGGACATTCCAGAATTGTCGATGTTGACCAATGATATAGATGCAAATATCTTTACTCCTATTAATTTGACAGGATTCTGCATCATCGTATCTTGCCCCGGGGGTCAAAATGTACAAGATTTGTTGCGGTAGCACTTGTCCAAAGCGACTCTCCTTGGACTCAGGTCGAATCATAAGCCCGAGCATCCAGAATTGCCAGTGTCGTCTAATGATATAGATGTAAATATCTTCACTCCTATCAATTTGACAGGATTCTGGCTCATCGTGTCTTGTCAAGGAGGATCAAGTGTACAAGATTTGTGCGGTAGCACTAGACAAAAGCGAAACTCTTTGGACTCAGGTCGATCCATAAGCCGAAGCATCCAGAATTGCCAATGTCGTCCAATGATATAGATGCAAATATTTTTACTGCTATCAATTTGACAGGATTCTGCCTTATCGCATCTTGTCCAGGGGGTCCAAATGTACAAGATTTGTGCGGTAGCACGTGTCCAAAGCGACTCTCTTTGGCCTCCGATCGAATCATGAGCCGGATCCCCAGGATTGCCAATGTCGTCCAATGATATCGATGCAAATATCTTTACTACTATCAATGTGACAGGATTCTGCCTCACCATACCTTTTCCAAGAGATTCAAATGTACAAGATTTGTGCGGTAGCACTAGACAAAAGCGAAACTCTTTGGACGCAGGTCGGTCCATAAGCCGAAGCATCCAGAATTGCCAATGACGTGCAATGATATAGATGCAAATATCTTTACTGCTATCAATTTGACAGGATTCTGCCTCATCGTATCTTATCCAGGGGGTCCAAATGTACAAGATTTGTGCGGTAGCTGTGTCCAAAGCGACTCTCTTTGGCCTCCGGTCGAATCATATGCCGGAGCATCCAGAATTGCCAATGTCGTCCAGTGATATAGATGCAAATATCTTTACTCCTATCAATGTGATAGGATTCTGCCTCATCGTATCTTGTCCAGGGGGTCCAAATGTACAAGATTTGTTGTGGCAGCACTTGTCCAAAGCGACTCTTCTTGGACTTAGGTCGAATCATATGCCTGAGCATCCAGAATTGCCAATGCCGTCTAATGATATAGATGCAAATATCTTCTCTCCTATCAATGTGACAGGATTCTGCCTCATCATACCTTTTCCAGGAGGACCAAATGCACAAGTTTTGGGCGGCAGAATTTGCCCAAACCGACTCTCTAGGATTCAGGTCGAATCATAAACCGGAGCATCCAGAATTGCCAATGTCGTCCAATGATATAGATGCAAATATCTTTACTCCTATCAATGTGATAGGATTCTGCCTCATCTTATCTTATCCGGGGGGTCCGAATGAACAAGACTTATTGCGGTAGCACTTGTCCGAAGCGACTCTCTTTGGCCTCCGGTCGAATCATATGCCGGAGCATCCAGAATTTCCAATGTCGTCCAGTGATATTGATGCAAATATCTTTACTCCTATCAATGTGATAGGATTCTGCCTCATCGTATCTTGTCCAGGGGGTCCAAATGTACACGATTTGTTACGGTAGCACTTGGCCAAAGCGACATTCTTTGGACGTATGTCGAACCATAAGCCGGACATTCCAGAATTGTCGATGTTGACCAATGATATAGATGCAAATATCTTTACATCTATTAATTTGACAGGATTCTGCATCATCGTATCTTGTCCCGGGGGTCCAAATGTACAAGATTTGTTGCGGTAGCACTTGTCCAAAGCGACTCTCCTTGGACTCAGGTCGAATCATAAGCCCGAGCATCCAGAATTGCCAATGTCGTCCAATGATATAGATGCAAATATCTTTACTGCTATCAATTTGACAGGATTCTGCCTCATCGTATCTTGTTCCGTAGGTTCAAATGTACAAGATTTGTGTGGTAGCCCTTGTCCAAAGCGACTCTCTTTGGACTCAGGTCGAATCATATGCCGAGCATCCAGAATTGCCAATGTCGTCCAATGATATAGATGCAAATATCTTTACTCCTATCAATGTGATAGGATTCTGCCTCATCATACCTTGTTCCCGAGGTCCAAATGGACAAGATTTGTTGCGGTAGCACTTGTCCAAAGCGACATTCTTTGGACTTAGGTCGAACCATAAGCCGGACCATCCAGAACTGCCGATGTTGAGCAATGATATAGATGCAAATATCTTTACTCCTATCAATGTGATAGGATTCTGCCTCATCATACCTTGTTCCGGAGGTTCAAATGTACAAGATTTGTGTGGTAGCCCTTGTCCAAAGCGACTCTCTTTGGACTCAGGTCGAATCATAAGCCGGGGCATCCAGAATTGCCAATGTCGTCCAATGATATAGATGCAAATATCTTTACTGCTATCAATTTGACAGGATTCTGCCTCATCGTATCTTATCCAGGGGGTCCAAATGTACAAGATTTGTGCGGTAGCTGTGTCCAAAGCGACTCTCTTTGACCTCCGGTCGAATCATATGCCGGAGCATCCAGAATTGCCAATGTCGTCCAGTGATATAGATGCAAATATCTTTACTCCTATCAATGTGATAGGATTCTGCCTCGTCGTATCTTGTCCAGGGGGTCCAAATGTACAAGATTTGTTGTGGCAGCACTTGTCCAAAGCGACTCTTCTTGGACTTAGGTCGAATCATATGCCTGAGCATCCAGAATTGCCAATGCCGTCTAATGATATAGATGCAAATATCTTCTCTCCTATCAATGTGACAGGATTCTGCCTCATCATACCTTTTCCAGGAGGTCCAAATGCACAAGTTTTGGGCGGCAGCATTTGCCCAAACCGACTCTCTTGGATTCAGGTCGAATCATAAACCGGAGCATCCAGAATTGCCAATGTCGTCCAATGATAGATGCAAATATCTTTACTCCTATCAATGTGATAGGATTCTGCCTCATCTTATCTTATCCGGGGGGTCCAAATGTACAAGACTTATTGCGGTAGCACTTGTCCGAAGCGACTCTCTTTGGCCTCCGGTCGAATCATATGCCGGAGCATCCAGAATTTCCAATGTCGTCCAGTGATATTGATGCAAATATCTTTACTCCTATCAATGTGATAGGATTCTGCCTCATCGTATCTTGTCCAGGGGGTCCAAATGTATACGATTTGTTGCGGTAGCACTTGGCCAAAGCGACATTCTTTGGACGTATGTCGAACCATAAGCCGGACAATCCAGAATTGCCGATGTTGACCAATGATATAGATGCAAATATCTTTACTGCTATCAATTTGACAGGATTCTGCCTCATCGTATCTTGTTCCGTAGGTTCAAATGTACAAGATTTGTGTGGTAGCCCTTGTCCAAAGCGACTCTCTTTGGGCTCAGGTCGAATCATATGCCGAGCATCCAGAATTGCCAATGTCGTCCAATGATATAGATGCAAATATCTTTACTCCTATCAATGTGATAGGATTCTGCCTCATCATACCTTGTTCCCGAGGTCCAAATGGACAAGATTTGTTGCGGTAGCACTTGTCCAAAGCGACATTCTTTGGACTTAGGTCGAACCATAAGCCGGACCATCCAGAACTGCCGATGTTGAGCAATGATATAGATGCAAATATCTTTACTCCTATCAATGTGATAGGATTCTGCCTCATCATACCTTGTTCCGGAGGTTCAAATGTACAAGATTTGTGTGGTAGCCCTTGTCCAAAGCGACTCTCTTTGGACTCAGGTCGAATCATAAGCCGGGGCATCCAGAATTGCCAATGTCGTCCAATGATATAGATGCAAATATCTTTACTGCTATCAATTTGACAGGATTCTGCCTCATCGTATCTTATCCAGGGGGTCCAAATGTACAAGATTTGTGCGGTAGCTGTGTCCAAAGCGACTCTCTTTGACCTCCGGTCGAATCATATGCCGGAGCATCCAGAATTGCCAATGTCGTCCAGTGATATAGATGCAAATATCTTTACTCCTATCAATGTGATAGGATTCTGCCTCGTCGTATCTTGTCCAGGGGGTCCAAATGTACAAGATTTGTTGTGGCAGCACTTGTCCAAAGCGACTCTTCTTGGACTTAGGTCGAATCATATGCCTGAGCATCCAGAATTGCCAATGCCGTCTAATGATATAGATGCAAATATCTTCTCTCCTATCAATGTGACAGGATTCTGCCTCATCATACCTTTTCCAGGAGGTCCAAATGCACAAGTTTTGGGCGGCAGCATTTGCCCAAACCGACTCTCTTGGATTCAGGTCGAATCATAAACCGGAGCATCCAGAATTGCCAATGTCGTCCAATGATAGATGCAAATATCTTTACTCCTATCAATGTGATAGGATTCTGCCTCATCTTATCTTATCCGGGGGGTCCAAATGTACAAGACTTATTGCGGTAGCACTTGTCCGAAGCGACTCTCTTTGGCCTCCGGTCGAATCATATGCCGGAGCATCCAGAATTTCCAATGTCGTCCAGTGATATTGATGCAAATATCTTTACTCCTATCAATGTGATAGGATTCTGCCTCATCGTATCTTGTCCAGGGGGTCCAAATGTATACGATTTGTTGCGGTAGCACTTGGCCAAAGCGACATTCTTTGGACGTATGTCGAACCATAAGCCGGACATTCCAGAATTGCCGATGTTGACCAATGATATAGATGCAAATATCTTTACTCCTATTAATTTGACAGGATTCTGCCTCATCGTATCTTGTTCAGGGGGTCCAAATGTACAAGATTTGTTAGGGTAGCACTTGTCCAAAACGACATTCTTTGGACTAAGGTCGAACCATAAGCCGGACCATCCAGAACTGCCGATGTTGACCAATGATATAGATGCAAATATCTTTATCCTATCAATGTGATAGGATTCTGCCTCATCATACCTTATTCCGGAGGTTCAAATGTACAAGATTTGTGCGGTAGCCCTCGTCCAAAGCGACTCTCTTTGGACTTATGTCGAACCATAAGCCGGACCATCCAGAATTGCCGTTGTTGACCAATGATATAGATGCAAATATCTTTACTCCTATTAATTTGACAGGATTCTGCCTCATCGTATCTTGTCCCGGGGGTCCAAATGTACAAGATTTGTTGCGGTAGCACTTGTCCAAAGCGACTCTCCTTGGACTCAGGTCGAATCATAACCCCGAGCATCCAGAATTGCCAGTGTCGTCTAATGATATAGATGTAAATATCTTCACTCCTATCAATTTGACAGGATTCTGGCTCATCGTGTCTTGTCAAGGAGGATCAAGTGTACAAGATTTGTGCGGTAGCACTAGACAAAAGCGAAACTCTTTGGACTCAGGTCGATCCATAAGCCGAAGCATCCAGAATTGCCAATGTCGTCCAATGATATAGATGCAAATATTTTTACTGCTATCAATTTGACAGGATTCTGCCTCATCGCATCTTGTCCAGGGGGTCCAAATGTACAAGATTTGTGCGGTAGCACGTGTCCAAAGCGGCTCTCTTTGGCCTCCGGTCAAATCATATGCCGGAGCATCCAGAATTGCCAACGTCGTCCAATGATATAGATGCAAATATCTTCACTCCTATCAATTTGACAGGATTCGGCCTCATCATATCTTGCCCAGGAGGTCCAAATGGACAAGATTTGGGCGGCAGTGTTTATCCAAAGCGACTCTCTTTAAACTCAGGTCGAATCATATGCCGAACTTCCAGAATTGCCAATGTCGTCCAATGATATAGATGCAAATATCTTAATTCCTATCAATGTGATAGGATTCTGTCTCATCATACCTTGTTCCGGAGGTCCAAATGGACAAGAGTGGGGCGGCAGTATTTGTCCAAAGCGACTCTCTTTGAACTCAGGTCGAATCATATGCCGAACTTCCAGAATTGCCAATGTCGTCCAATGATATAGATGCAAATATCTTTACACCTATCAATGTGATAGGATTATGCCTCATCGTATCTTGTCCAGCGGATCCAAATGTACAAGATTTTTGCGGTAGCACGTGTCCAAAGCGACTCTCTTCGAACTCTGGTAGAATAATATGCCGACCATCCAGAATTGCTAATACCGTCTAATGATATAGATGCAAATATCTTCACTCCTATCAATTTAACAGGATACTGGCTCATCGTGTCTTGTCGAGGAGGATCAAGTGTACAAGTTTTATGCGGTATTAGGAGACAAAAGCGAAACTCTTTGGACACAGGTCGATCCATAAGCCGAAGCATCCAGAATTGCCTTTGTCGTGCAAGGATATAGATGCAAATATCTTTACTTCTATCGATTTGACAGTATTCTGCCTCATCGTATCTTGTCCAGGGGGTCCAAATGTACAAGATTTATGCGGTAGCACGTGTGCAAAGCGACTCTCTTTGGCCTCCGGTCAAATCATATGCCGGAACATTCAGAATTGCCAATGTCATCTAGTGATATAGATGCAAATATCTTCACTTCTATTAATTTGACAGGATTCTGCCTCATCGTATCTTGTCCAGGGGGTCCAAATGTACAAGATTTGTTGCGGTAGCACTTGTCCAAAACGACTCTCCTTGGACTCAGGTCGACTCATAAGCCTGAGCATCCAGAATTGCCAAAGTCGTCCAATGATAGATGCAAATATCTTTACTCCTATCAATGTGATAGGATTCTGCCTCATCTTATCTTATCCGGGGGGTCCAAATGTACAAGACTTATTGCGGTAGCACTTGTCCGAAGCGACTCTCTTTGGCCTCCGGTCGAATCATATGCCGAAGCATCCAGAATTTCCAATGTCGTCCAGTGATATAGATGCAAATATCTTTACTCCTATCAATTTGACAGGATTCTGCCTCATCGTATATTGTCCAGGGGGTCCAAATGTACAAGACTTGTGCGGTAGCACTTGACAAAAGCCAATCTCTTTGACTCAGGTCGAATCATATGCCGAGCATCCAGAATTGCCAATGTCGTCCAATGATATAGATGCAAATATCTTTACTCCTATCAATGTGATAGGATTCTGCCTCATCATACCTTGTTCCCGAGGTCCAAATGGACAAGATTTGTTGCGGTAGCACTTGTCCAAAGCGACATTCTTTGGACTTAGGTCGAACCATAAGCCGGAGCATCCAGAATTGCCAATGTCGTCCAGTGATATAGATGCAAATATCTTTACTCCTATCAATGTGATAGAATTCTGCCTCATCGTATCTTGTCCAGGGGGTCCAAATGTACAAGATTTGTTGTGGCAGCACTTGTCCAAAGCGACTCTTCTTGGACTTAGGTCGAATCATATGCCTGAGCATCCAGAATTGCCAATGCCGTCTAATGATATAGATGCAAATATCTTCTCTCCTATCAATGTGACAGGATTCTGCCTCATCATACCTTTTCCAGGAGGTCCAAATGCACAAGTTTTGGGCGGCAGCATTTGCCCAAACCGACTCTCTTGGATTCAGGTCGAATCATAAACCGGAGCATCCAGAATTGCCAATGTCGTCCAATGATAGATGCAAATATCTTTACTCCTATCAATGTGATAGGATTCTGCCTCATCTTATCTTATCCGGGGGGTCCAAATGTACAAGACTTATTGCGGTAGCACTTGTCCGAAGCGACTCTCTTTGGCCTCCGGTCGAATCATATGCCGGAGCATCCAGAATTTCCAATGTCGTCCAGTGATATTGATGCAAATATCTTTACTCCTATCAATGTGATAGGATTCTGCCTCATCGTATCTTGTCCAGGGGGTCCAAATGTACACGATTTGTTGCGGTAGCACTTGGCCAAAGCGACATTCTTTGGACGTATGTCGAACCATAAGCCGGACATTCCAGAATTGCCGATGTTGACCAATGATATAGATGCAAATATCTTTACTCCTATTAATTTGACAGGATTCTGCCTCATCGTATCTTGTTCAGGGGGTCCAAATGTACAAGATTTGTTACGGTAGCACTTGTCCAAAACGACATTCTTTGGACTTAGGTCGAACCATAAGCCGGACCATCCAGAACTGCCGATGTTGACCAATGATATAGATGCAAATATCTTTATCCTATCAATGTGATAGGATTCTGCCTCATCATACCTTGTTCCGGAGGTCCACATGTACAAGATTTGTTGCGGTAGCACTTGTCCAAAGCGACTCTCTTTGGCCTCCGGTCGAATCATATGCCGGAGCATCCAGAATTTCCAATGTCGTCCAGTGATATAGATGCAAATATCTTTACTCCTATCAATTTGACAGGATTCTGCCTCATCGTATATTGTCCAGGGGGTCCAAATGTACAAGACTTGTGCGGTAGCACTTGACAAAAGCCAATCTCTTTGACTCAGGTCGAATCATATGCCGAGCATCCAGAATTGCCAATGTCGTCCAAAGATATAGATGCAAATATCTTTACTCCTATCAATGTGATAGGATTCTGCCTCATCATACCTTGTTCCCGAGGTCCAAATGGACAAGATTTGTTGCGGTAGCACTTGTCCAAAGCGACATTCTTTGGACTTAGGTCGAACCATAAGCCGGACCATCCAGAACTGCCGATGTTGACCAATGATATAGATGCAAATATCTTTACTCCTATCAATGTGATAGGATTCTGCCTCATCATACCTTGTTCCGGAGGTTCAAATGTACAAGATTTGTGCGGTAGCCCTTGTCCAAAGCGACTCTCTTTGGACTCAGGTCGAATCATAAGCCGGGGCATCCAGAATTGCCAATGTCGTCCAATGATATAGATGCAAATATCTTTACTGCTATCAATTTGACAGGATTCGGCCTCATCATATCTTGTCCAGGAGGTCCAAATGGACAAGATTTGGGCGGCAGTATTTGTCCAAAGCGACTCTCTTTGAACACAGGTCGAATCAAATGCCGATCTTCCAGAATTGCCAATGTCGTCCAATTATATAGATCCAAACATCTTCACAACTATCAATTTGACAGGATTCTGCCTCATCGTATCTTGTCCAGGGGGTCCAAATATACACGATTTGTTGCGGTAGCACTTGTCCAAAGCGACATTCTTTGGACTTATGTCGGACCATAAGCCGGATCATCCAGAATTGCCGATGTTGACCAATGATATAGATGCAAATATCTTTACTCCTATTAATTTGACAGGATTCTGCCTCATCGTATCTTGTCCAGGGGGTCCAAATGTACAAGATTTGTTGCGGTAGCACTTGTCCAAAACGACTCTCCTTGGACTCAGGTCGAATCATAAGCCTGAGCATCCAGAATTGCCAATGCCTTCTAATGATATAGATGCAAATATCTTCACTCCCTTCAATGTGACAGGATTCTGCCTCATCATACATTTTCCAGGAGGTCCAAATGCACATGTTTTGGGCGGCAGCATTTGCCCAAACCGACTCTCTTGGATTCAGGTCGAATCATAAACCGGAGCATCCAGAATTGCCAATGTGGTCCGATGATATAGATGCAAATATCTTTACTCCTATCAATTTGACAGGATTCTGCCTCATCGTATATTGTCCAGGTTGTCCAAATGTACAAGACTTGTGCGGTAGCACTTGACAAAAGCCAATCTCTTTGACTCAGGTCGAATCATATGCCGAGCATCCAGAATTGCCAATGTCGTCCAATGATATAGATGCAAATATCTTTACTCCTATCAATGTGATAGGATTCTGCCTCATCATACCTTGTTCCCGAGGTCCAAATGGACAAGATTTGTTGCGGTAGCACTTGTCCAAAGCGACATTCTTTGGACTTAGGTCGAACCATAAGCCGGAGCATCCAGAATTGCCAATGTCGTCCAGTGATATAGATGCAAATATCTTTACTCCTATCAATGTGATAGGATTCTGCCTCATCGTATCTTGTCCAGGGGGTCCAAATGTACAAGATTTGTTGTGGTAGCACTTGTCCAAACCAACTCTCTTTGGATTCAGGTCGAATCATAAGCCGGAGCATCCAGAATTGCCAATGCCGTCCAATGATATAGATGCAAATATCATTACTGCTATCAATTTGACAGGATTCTGCCTCATCATACCTTGTCCAGTAGGTCAAACTGTAGAAGATTTGTGCGTTAGCACCTGTCCGAAGCGACTCTCCTTGGACTCAGGTCGAATCATAAGCCTGAGCATCCAGAATTGCCAATGTCGTCCAATGATATAGATGCACATATCTTTACTCCTATCAATGTGATAGGATTCTGCCTCATCATATCTTGGCCAGGAGGTCCAAATGGACAAGATTTGGGTGGCAGTATTTGTCCAAAGCGACTCTCTTTGAACTCAGGTCGAATCAAATGCCGATCTTCCAGAATTGCCAATGTCGTCCAATGATATAGATGCAAATATCTTTACTCCTATTAATTTGACAGGATTCTGCCTCATCGTATCTTATCCAGGAGGTCCAAATGGACAAGATTTGGGCGGCAGTATTTGTCCAAAGCGACTCTCTTTGAACTCAGGTCGAATCAAATGCCGATCTTCCAGAATTGCCAATGTCTTCCAATGATATAGATGCCAACATCTTCACTCCTATCACTTTGACAGGATTCTGCCTCATCGTATCTTGTCCAGGGGGTCCAAATGTACACGATTTGTTGCGGTAGCACTTGTCCAAAGCGACATTGTTTGGACTTATGTCGAACCATAAGCCGGATCATCCAGAATTGCCGATGTTGACCAATGATATAGATGCAAATATCTTTACTGCTATCAATTTGACAAGATTCTGCCTCATCGTATCTTGTCCACGAGGTTCAAATGTACAAGATTTGTGCGGTAGCACTTCTCCAAAGCGACATTCTTTGGACTTAGGTCGCACCACAAGCCGGACCATCCAGAACTGCCGATGTTGACCAATGATATAGATGCAAATATCTTTACTCCTATCAATGTGATAGGATTCTGCCTCATCATACCTTTTCCAGGAGGTCCAAATGCACAAGTTTTGGGCGGCAGTATTTGTCCAAAGCGACTCTCTTGGATTCAGGACGAATCATAAACCGGAGCATCCAGAATTGCCAATGTCGTCCAATGATATAGATGCACATATCTTTACTCCTATGAATTTGACAGGATTCTGCCTCATCGTATATTGTCCAGGGGGTCCAAATGTACAAGACTTGCGCGGTAGCCCTTGTCCAAAGCGACTCTCTTTGGACTCAGGTCGATCCATAGGTCGAAGCATCAAGAATTGCCAATGTCGAGCAATGGTAATGATCCAAATATCTTTACTGCTATCAATTTGAAAGGATTCTGCCCCATCGTATCTTGTCCAGGGGGTCCAAATGTACAAGATTTGTTGCGGTAGCACTTGTCCAAAGCGACTCTTCTTGGACTCAGGTCGAATCATATGCCTGAGCATCCAGAATTGCCAATGCCATCTAATGATATAGATGCAAATATCTTCTCTCCTATCAATGTGATAGGATTCTGCCTCATCATACCATTTCCAGGAGGTCCAAATGCACAAGTTTTAGGCGGCAGCATTTGCCCAAACCGACTCTCTTGGATTCAGGTCGAATCATAAACCAGAGCATCCAGAATTGCCAATGTCGTCCAATGATATAGATGCAAATATCTTTACTCCTATCAATGTGATAGGATTCTGCCTCATCGTATCTTATCCAGGGGGTCCAAATGTACAAGACTTATTGCGGTAGCACTTGTCCAAAGCGACTCTTCTTGGACTTAGGTCGAATCATATGCCTGAGCATCCAGAATTGCCAATGCCGTTTAATGATATAGATGCAAATATCTTCTCTCCTATCAATGTGACAGGATTCTGCCTCATCATACCTTGTTCCGGAGGTTCAAATTACAAGAGTTTTGCGGTAGCCCTTGTCCAAAGCGACTCTCTTTGCACTCAGGTCGAATCATAAGCCAGAGCATCCAGAATTGCCAATGTCGTCCAATGATATAGATGCAAATATCTTTACTCCTATCAATTTGACAGGTTTCTGCCTCATCGTATCTTGTCCAGGGGATCCAAATGTACACGATTTGTTGCGGTACCACTTGTCCAAAGCGACATTCTTTGGACTTAGGTCGAACCATAAGCCGGACCATCCAGAATTGCCGATGTTGACCAATGATATAGATGCAAATAAATTTACTCCTATCAATGTGGTAGGATTCTGCCTCATCGTATCTTGTCCAGGGGGTCAAAATGTACAAGATTTGTTGCGGTAGCACTTGTCCAAAGCGACTCTTCTTGGACTTAGGTCGAATCATATGCCTGAGCATCCAGAATTGCCAATGCCGTTTAATGATATAGATGCAAATATCTTCTCTCCTATCAATGTGACAGGATTCTGCCTCATCATACCTTTTCCAGGAGGTCCAAATGGACAAGATTTGGGCGGCAGTATTTGTCCAAAGCGACTCTCTTGGATTCAGGACGAATCATAAACCGGAGCATCCAGAATTGCCAATGTCGTCCAATGATATAGATGCAAATATCTTTACTCCTATCAATGTGATAGGATTCTGCCGCATCTTATCTTATCCAGGGGGTCCAAATGTACAAGATTTGTTGCGGTAGCACCTGTCCAAAGCGACTCTCCTTGGACTCAGGTCGAATCAAAAGCCTGAGCATCCAGAATTGCCAATGCCGTTTGATGATATAGATGCAAATATCTTCTCTCCTATCAATGCGACAGGATTCTGCCTCATCATATCTTGTCCAGGAGGTCCAAATGGACAAGATTTGGGCGGCAGTATTTATCCAAAGCGACTCTCTTTGAACTCAGGTCGAATCATTTGCCGATCTTCCAGAATTGCCAATGTCGTCCAATGATATAGATGCAAATATCTTTACTCCTATTAATTTGACAGGATTCTGCCTCATCGTATCTTGTCCAGGGGGTCCAAATGTACAAGATTTGTTGTGGTAGCACCTGTCCAAAGCGACTCTCCTTGGACTCAGGTCGAATCAAAAGCCTGAGCATCCAGAATTGCCAATGCCGTTTAATGATATAGATGCAAATATCTTCTCTCCTATCAATGTGACAGGATTCTGCCTCATCATATCTTGTCCAGGAGGTCCAAATGGACAAGATTTGGGCGGCAGTATTTGTCCAAAGCGACTCTCTTTGAACTCAGGTCGAATCATTTGCCGAACTTCCAGAATTGCCAATGTCGTCCAATGATATAGATGCAAATATCTTTACTCCTATTAATTTGACAGGATTCTGCCTCATCGTATCTTGTCCAGGGGGTCCAAATGTACAAGATTTGTTGTGGTAGCACTTGTCCAAAGCGACTCTTCTTGGACTCAGGTCGAATCATATGCCTGAGCATCCAGAATTGTCAATGCCGTCTAATGATATAGATGCAAATATCTTCTCTCCTATCAATGTGACAGGATTCTGCCTCATCATACCTTGTTCCGGAGGTTCATATGTACAAGATTTGTGCGGTAGCCCTTGTCCAAAGCGACTCTCTTTGGACTCAGGTCGAATCATAAGCCGGGACATCCAGAATTGCCAATGTCGTCCAATGATATAGATGCAAATATCTTTACTGCTATCAATTTGACAGGATTCTACCTCATCGTATCTTATCCAGGGGGTCCAAATGTACAAGATTTGTGCGGTAGCTGTGTCCAAAGCGACTCTCTTTGGCCTCCGGTCGAATCATATGCCGGAGCATCCAGAATTGCCAATGTCGTCCAGTGATATAGATGCAAATATCTTTACTCCTATCAATGTGGTAGGATTCTGCCTAATCGTATCTTGTCCAGGGGGTCAAAATGTACAAGATTTGTTGCGGTAGCACTTGTCCAAAGCGACTCTTCTTGGACTTAGGTCGAATCATATGCCTGAGCATCCAGAATTGCCAATGCCGTGTAATGATATAGATGCAAATATCTTCTCTCCTATCAATGTGACAGGATTCTGCCTCATCATACCTTTTCCAGGAGGTCCAAATGCACAAGTTTTGGGCGGCAGCATTTGCCCAAACCGACTCTCTTGGATTCAGGTCGAATCATAAACCGGAGCATCCAGAATTGCCAATGTCGTCCAATGATATACATGCAAATATCTTTACTCCTATCAATGTGATAGGATTCTGCCTCATCTTATCTTATCCAGGGGGTCCAAATGTACAAGACTTATTGCGGTAGCACTTGTCCAAAACGACTCTCCTTGGACTCAGGTCGAATCATATGCCGATCTTCCAGAATTGCCAATGTCGTTCAATGATATAGATGCAAACATCATCACTCCTATCAATTTGACAGGATTCTGCCTCATCGTATCTTGTCCAGGAGGTTCAAATGTACAAGATTTGTGCGGTAGCACTTGTCCAATGCGACATTCTTTGGACTTAGGTCGAACCATATGCCGGACCATCCAGAATTGCCGATGTTGGCCAATGATATAGATGCAAATAAATTTACTCCTATCAATTTGACAAGATTCTGCCTCATCGTGTCTTGTGCAGGGGGTCCAAATGTACAAGATTTGTTGCGGTAGCACTTGTCCAAAGTGACATTCTATGGACTTAGGTCGAACGATAAGCCGGACCATCCAGAACTGCCGATGTTGACCAATGATATAGATGCAAATATCTTTACTCCTATTAATGTGATAGGATTCTGCCTCATCATACCTTGTTCCGGAGGTTCAAATGTACAAGATTTGTTGCGGTAGCACTAGTCCAAAGCGACTCTCCTTGGACTCAGGTCGAATCATATGCCTGAGCATCCAGAATTGCCAATGCCGTCTAATGATATAGATGCAAATATCTTCTCTCCTATCAATGTGACAGGATTCTGCCTCATCATACCTTGTTCCGGAGGTTCAAATTACAAGAGTTTTGCGGTAGCCCTGGTCCAAAGCGACTCTCTTTGCACTCAGGTCGAATCATAAGCCAGAGCATCCAGAATTGCCAATGTCGTCCAATGATATAGATGCAAATATCTTTACTCCTATCAATTTGACAGGTTTCTGCCTCATCGTATCTTGTCCAGGGGATCCAAATGTACACGATTTGTTGCGGTACCACTTGTCCAAAGCGACATTCTTTGGACTTAGGTCGAACCATAAGCCGGACCATCCAGAATTGCCGATGTTGACCAATGATATAGATGCAAATAAATTTACTCCTATCAATGTGGTAGGATTCTGCCTCATCGTATCTTGTCCAGGGGGTCAAAATGTACAAGATTTGTTGCGGTAGCACTTGTCCAAAGCAACTCTTCTTGGACTTAGGTCGAATCATATGCCTGAGCATCCAGAATTGCCAATGCCGTTTATTGATATAGATGCAAATATCTTCTCTCCTATCAATGTGACAGGATTCTGCCTCATCATACCTTTTCCAGGAGGTCCAAATGGACAAGATTTGGGCGGCAGTATTTGTCCAAAGCGACTCTCTTGGATTCAGGTCGAATCATAAACCGGAGCATCCAGAATTGCCAATGTCGTCCAATGATATAGATGCAAATATCTTTACTCCTATCAATGTGATAGGATTCTGCCTCATCTTATCTTATCCAGGGGGTCCAAATGTACAAGACTTATTGCGGTAGCTGTGTCCAAAGCGACTCTCTTTGGCCTCCGGTCGAATCATATGCCGGAGCATCCAGAATTTCCAATGTCGTCCAGTGATATTGATGCAAATATCTTCTCTCCTATCAATGTCACAGGATTCTGCCTCATCGTATCTTGTCCAGGGGGTCCAAATGTACACGATTTGTTGCGGTAGCACTTGTCCAAAGCGACATTCTTTGGACTTAGGTCGCACCATAAGCCGGACCATCCAGAACTGCCGATGTTGACCAATGATATAGATGCAAATATCTTTACTCCTATCAATGTGATAGGATTCTGCCTCATCATACCTTTTCCAGGAGGTCCAAATGCACAAGTTTTGGGCGGCAGCATTTGCCCAAACCGACTCTCTTTGGATTCAGGTCGAATCATAAACCGGAGCATCCAGAATTGCCAATGTCGTCCAATGATATAGATGCAAATATCTTCTCTCCTATCAATGTGACAAGATTCTGCCTCATCGTGTCTTGTCCAGGGGGTCCAAATGTACAAGATTTGTGCGGTAGCTGTGTCCAAAGCGACTCTCTTTGGCCTCCGGTCGAATCATATGCCGGAGCATCCAGAATTGCCAATGTCGTCCAGTGATATAGATGCAAATATCTTTACTCCTATCAATGTGATAGGATTCTGCCTCATCGTGTCTTGTCCAGGGGGTCCAAATGTACAAGATTTGTTGCGGTAGCACCTGTCCAAAGCGACTCTCCTTGGACTCAGGTCGAATCATATGCCTGAGCATCCAGAATTGCCAATGCCGTCTAATGATATAGATGCAAATATCTTCTCTCCTATCAATGTCACAGGATTCTGCCTCATCATACCATGTTCCGGAGGTTCAAATGTACAAGATTTGTGCGGTAGCCCTTGTCCAAAGCGACTCTCTCTGGACTCAGGTCGAATCATAAGCCGGGACATCCAGAATTGTCAATGTCGTCCAATGATATAGATGCAAATATCTTTACTGCTATCAATTTGACAGGATTCTGCCTCAGCGTATCTTATCCAGGGGGTCCAAATGTACAAGATTTGTGCGGTAGCTGTGTCCAAAGCGACTCTCTTTGGCCTCCGGTCGAATCATATGCCGGAGCATCCAGAATTGCCAATGTCGTCCAGTGATATAGATGCAAATATCTTTACTCCTATCAATGTGATAGGATTCTGCCTCATCGTATCTTGTCCAGGGGGTCCAAATGTACAAGATTTGTTGCGGTAGCACTTGTGCAAAGCGACATTCTTTGGACTTAGGTCGAACCATAAGCCGGACCATCCAGAACTGCCGATGTTGACCAATGATATAGATGCAAATATCTTTACTCCTATCAATGTGATAGGATTCTGCCTCATCATACCTTGTTCCGGAGGTCCAAATGGACAAGATTTGGGCGGCAGTATTTGTCCAAAGCGACTCTCTTTGGACTCAGGTCGAATCATATAGATGCAAATATCTTTACTCCTATCAATGTGATAGGATTCTGCCTCATCATACCTTTTCCAGGAGGTCCAAATGCACAAGTTTTGGGCGGCAGCATTTGCCCAAACCGACTCTCTTTGGATTCAGGTCGAATCATAAACCGGAGCATACAGAATTGCCAATGTCGTCCAATGATATAGATGCAAATATCTTTACTCCTATGAATTTGACAGGATTCTGCCTCATCGTATATTGTACAGGGGGTCCAAATGTACAAGACTTGCGCGGTAGCCCTTGTCCAAAGCGACTCTTCTTGGACTCAGGTCGAATCATAAACCAGAGCATCCAGAATTGCCAATGTCGTCCAATGATATAGATGCAAATATCTTTACTCCTATCAATTTGACAGGACTCTGCCTCATCGTATCTTGTCCAGGGGGTCCAAATGTACAAGATTTGTTGCGGTAGCACTTGTCTAAAGCGACTCTTCATGGACTTAGGTCGAATCATATGCCTGAGCATCCAGAATTGCCAATGCCGTTTAATGATATAGATGCAAATATCTTCTCTCCTATCAATGTGACAGGATTCTGCCTCATCATACCTTGTTCCGGAGGTTCAAATTACAAGAGTTTTGCGGTAGCCCTTGTCCAAAGCGACTCTCTTTGCACTCAGGTCGAATCATAAGCCAGAGCATCCAGAATTGCCAATGTCGTCCAATGATATAGATGCAAATATCTTTACTCCTATCAATTTGACAGGTTTCTGCCTCATCGTATCTTGTCCAGGGGATCCAAATGTACACGATTTGTTGCGGTACCACTTGTCCAAAGCGACATTCTTTGGACTTAGGTCGAACCATAAGCCGGACCATCCAGAATTGCCGATGTTGACCAATGATATAGATGCAAATAAATTTACTCCTATCAATGTGGTAGGATTCTGCCTCATCGTATCTTGTCCAGGGGGTCAAAATGTACAAGATTTGTTGCGGTAGCACTTGTCCAAAGCAACTCTTCTTGGACTTAGGTCGAATCATATGCCTGAGCATCCAGAATTGCCAATGCCGTTTATTGATATAGATGCAAATATCTTCTCTCCTATCAATGTGACAGGATTCTGCCTCATCATACCTTTTCCAGGAGGTCCAAATGGACAAGATTTGCTCGGCAGTATTTGTCCAAAGCGACTCTCTTGGATTCAGGTCGAATCATAAACCGGAGCATCCAGAATTGCCAATGTCGTCCAATGATATAGATGCAAATATCTTTACTCCTATCAATGTGATAGGATTCTGCCTCATCTTATCTTATCCAGGGGGTCCAAATGTACAAGACTTATTGCGGTAGCACTTGTCCGAAGCGACTCTCTTTGGCCTCCGGTCGAATCATATGCCGGAGCATCCAGAATTTCCAATGTCGTCCAGTGATATTGATGCAAATATCTTTACTCCTATCAATGTGATAGGATTCTGCCTCATCGTATCTTGTCCAGGGGGTCCAAATGTACACGATTTGTTGCGGTAGCACTTGTCCAATGCGACATTCTTTGGACTTAGGTCGAACCATAAGCCGGACCATCCAGAATTGCCGATGTTGACCAATGATATAGATGCAAATAAATTTACTCCTATCAATTTGACTAGATTCTGCCTCATCGTGTCTTGTCCAGGGGGTCCAAATGTACAAGATTTGTTGCGGTAGCACCTGTCCAAAGCGACTCTCCTTGGACTCAGGTCGAATCAAAAGCCTGAGCATCCAGAATTGCCAATGCCGTTTAATGATATAGATGCAAATATCTTCTCTCCTATCAATGTGACAGGATTCTGCCTCATCATATCTTGTCCAGGAGGTCCAAATGGACAAGATTTGGGCGGCAGTATTTGTCCAAAGCGACTCTCTTTGAACTCAGGTCGAATCATTTGCCGAACTTCCAGAATTGCCAATGTCGTCCAATGATATAGATGCAAATATCTTTACTCCTATCAATGTGGTAGGATTCTGCCTCATCGTATCTTATCCAGGGGGTCAAAATGTACAAGATTTGTTTCGGTAGCACTTGTCCAAAGCAACTCTTCTTGGACTTAGGTCGAATCATATGCCTGAGCATCCAGAATTGCCAATGCCGTTTATTGATATAGATGCAAATATCTTCTCTCCTATCAATGTGACAGGATTCTGCCTCATCATACCTTTTCCAGGAGGTCCAAATGGACAAGATTTGGGCGGCAGTATTTGTCCAAAGCGACTCTCTTGGATTCAGGTCGAATCATAAACCGGAGCATCCAGAATTGCCATTGTCGTCCAATGATATAGATACAAATATCTTTACTCCTATCAATGTGATAGGATTCTGCCTCATCTTATCTTATCCAGGGGGTCCAAATGTACAAGACTTATTGCGGTAGCACTTGTCCGAAGCGACTCTCTTTGGCCTCCGGTCGAATCATATGCCGGAGCATCCAGAATTTCCAATGTCGTCCAGTGATATTGATGCAAATATCTTTACTCCTATCAATGTGATAGGATTCTGCCTCATCGTATCTTGTCCAGGGGGTCCAAATGTACACGATTTGTTGCGGTAGCACTTGTCCAATGTGACATTCTTTGGACTTAGGTCGAACCATAAGCCGGACCATCCAGAATTGCCGATGTTGACCAATGATATAGATGCAAATAAATTTACTCCTATCAATTTGACTAGATTCTGCCTCATCGTGTCTTGTCCAGGGGGTCCAAATGTACAAGATTTGTTGCGGTAGCACCTGTCCAAAGCGACTCTCCTTGGACTCAGGTCGAATCATATGCCTGAGCATCCAGAATTGCCAATGCCGTCTAATGATATAGATGCAAATATCTTCTCTCCTATCAATGTGACAGGATTCTGCCTCATCATACCTTGTTCCGGAGGTTCAAATTACAAGAGTTTTGCGGTAGCCCTTGTCCAAAGCGACTCTCTTTGCACTCAGGTCGAATCATAAGCCAGAGCATCCAGAATTGCCAATGTCGTCCAATGATATAGATGCAAATATCTTTACTCCTATCAATTTGACAGGTTTCTGCCTCATCGTATCTTGTCCAGGGGATCCAAATGTACACGATTTGTTGCGGTACCACTTGTCCGAAGCGACATTCTTTGGACTTAGGTCGAACCATAAGCCGGACCATCCAGAATTGCCGATGTTGACCAATGATATAGATGCAAATAAATTTACTCCTATCAATGTGGTAGGATTCTGCCTCATCGTATCTTGTCCAGGGGGTCAAAATGTACAAGATTTGTTGCGGTAGCACTTGTCCAAAGCAACTCTTCTTGGACTTAGGTCGAATCATATGCCTGAGCATCCAGAATTGCCAATGCCGTTTATTGATATAGATGCAAATATCTTCTCTCCTATCAATGTGACAGGATTCTGCCTCATCATACCTTTTCCAGGAGGTCCAAATGGACAAGATTTGGGCGGCAGTATTTGTCCAAAGCGACTCTCTTGGATTCAGGTCGAATCATAAACCGGAGCATCCAGAATTGCCAATGTCGTCCAATGATATAGATGCAAATATCTTTACTCCTATCAATGTGATAGGATTCTGCCTCATCTTATCTTATCCAGGGGGTCCAAATGTACAAGACTTATTGCGGTAGCTGTGTCCAAAGCGACTCTCTTTGGCCTCCGGTCGAATCATATGCCGGAGCATCCAGAATTTCCAATGTCGTCCAGTGATATTGATGCAAATATCTTCTCTCCTATCAATGTCACAGGATTCTGCCTCATCGTATCTTGTCCAGGGGGTCCAAATGTACACGATTTGTTGCGGTAGCACTTGTCCAAAGCGACATTCTTTGGACTTAGGTCGCACCATAAGCCGGACCATCCAGAACTGCCGATGTTGACCAATGATATAGATGCAAATATCTTTACTCCTATCAATGTGATAGGATTCTGCCTCATCATACCTTTTCCAGGAGGTCCAAATGCACAAGTTTTGGGCGGCAGCATTTGCCCAAACCGACTCTCTTTGGATTCAGGTCGAATCATAAACCGGAGCATCCAGAATTGCCAATGTCGTCCAATGATATAGATGCAAATATCTTCTCTCCTATCAATGTGACAAGATTCTGCCTCATCGTGTCTTGTCCAGGGGGTCCAAATGTACAAAATTTGTGCGGTAGCTGTGTCCAAAGCGACTCTCTTTGGCCTCCGGTCGAATCATATGCCGGAGCATCCAGAATTGCCAATGTCGTCCAGTGATATAGATGCAAATATCTTTACTCCTATCAATGTGATAGGATTCTGCCTCATCGTGTCTTGTCCAGGGGGTCCAAATGTACAAGATTTGTTGCGGTAGCACCTGTCCAAAGCGACTCTCCTTGGACTCAGGTCGAATCAAAAGCCTGAGCATCCAGAATTGCCAATGCCGTTTAATGATATAGATGCAAATATCTTCTCTCCTATCAATGTGACAGGATTCTGCCTCATCATATCTTGTCCAGGAGGTCCAAATGGACAAGATTTGGGCGGCAGTATTTGTCCAAAGCGACTCTCTTTGAACTCAGGTCGAATCATTTGCCGATCTTCCAGAATTGCCAATGTCGTCCAATGATATAGATGCAAATATCTTTACTCCTATTAATTTGACAGGATTCTGCCTCATCGTATCTTGTCCAGGGGGTCCAAATGTACAAGATTTGTTGTGGTAGCACTTGTCCAAAGCGACTCTTCTTGGACTCAGGTCGAATCATATGCCTGAGCATCCAGAATTGCCAATGCCGTCTAATGATATAGATGCAAATATCTTCTCTCCTATCAATGTCACAGGATTCTGCCTCATCATACCTTGTTCCGGAGGTTCAAATGTACAAGATTTGTGCGGTAGCCCTTGTCCAAAGCGACTCTCTTTGGACTCAGGTCGAATCATAAGCCGGGACATCCAGAATTGCCAATGTCGTCCAATGATATAGATGCAAATATCTTTACTCCTATCAATGTGATAGGATTCTGCCTCATCTTATCTTATCCAGGGGGTCCAAATGTACAAGACTTATTGCGGTAGCTGTGTCCAAAGCGACTCTCTTTGGCCTCCGGTCGAATCATATGCCGGAGCATCCAGAATTTCCAATGTCGTCCAGTGATATTGATGCAAATATCTTCTCTCCTATCAATGTCACAGGATTCTGCCTCATCGTATCTTGTCCAGGGGGTCCAAATGTACACGATTTGTTGCGGTAGCACTTGTCCAAATCGACATTCTTTGGACTTAGGTCGCACCATAAGCCGGACCATCCAGAACTGCCGATGTTGACCAATGATATAGATGCAAATATCTTTACTCCTATCAATGTGATAGGATTCTGCCTCATCATACCTTTTCCAGGAGGTCCAAATGCACAAGTTTTGGGCGGCAGCATTTGCCCAAACCGACTCTCTTTGGATTCAGGTCGAATCATAAACCGGAGCATCCAGAATTGCCAATGTCGTCCAATGATATAGATGCAAATATCTTCTCTCCTATCAATGTGACAAGATTCTGCCTCATCGTGTCTTGTCCAGGGGGTCCAAATGTACAAGATTTGTGCGGTAGCTGTGTCCAAAGCGACTCTCTTTGGCCTCCGGTCGAATCATATGCCGGAGCATCCAGAATTGCCAATGTCGTCCAGTGATATAGATGCAAATATCTTTACTCCTATCAATGTGATAGGATTCTGCCTCATCGTGTCTTGTCCAGGGGGTCCAAATGTACAAGATTTGTTGCGGTAGCACCTGTCCAAAGCGACTCTCCTTGGACTCAGGTCGAATCAAAAGCCTGAGCATCCAGAATTGCCAATGCCGTTTAATGATATAGATGCAAATATCTTCTCTCCTATCAATGTGACAGGATTCTGCCTCATCGTATCT
Source organism: Priocnemis perturbator (assembly GCA_963942575.1). Classification (NCBI taxonomy): domain Eukaryota; kingdom Metazoa; phylum Arthropoda; class Insecta; order Hymenoptera; family Pompilidae; genus Priocnemis; species Priocnemis perturbator. Next base: position 6,614,235 of record CAWWDK010000133.1, on the reverse strand, counting down.
TGTCCAGGGGGTCCAAATGTACAAGATTTGTTGTGGTAGCACTTGTCCAAAGCGACTCTTCTTGGACTCAGGTCGAATCATATGCCTGAGCATCCAGAATTGCCAATGCCGTCTAATGATATAGATGCAAATATCTTCTCTCCTATCAATGTCACAGGATTCTGCCTCATCATACCTTGTTCCGGAGGTTCAAATGTACAAGATTTGTGCGGTAGCCCTTGTCCAAAGCGTCTCTCTTTGGACTCAGGTCGAATCATAAGCCGGGACATCCAGAATTGTCAATGTCGTCCAATGATATAGATGCAAATATCTTTACTGCTATCAATTTGACAGGATTCTGCCTCATCGTATCTTATCCAGGGGGTCCAAATGTACAAGATTTGTGCGGTAGCTGTGTCCAAAGCGACTCTCTTTGGCCTCCGGTCGAATCATATGCCGGAGCATCCAGAATTGCCAATGTCGTCCAGTGATATAGATGCAAATATCTTTACTCCTATCAATGTGATAGGATTCTGCCTCATCGTATCTTGTCCAGGGGGTCCAAATGTACAAGATTTGTTGCGGTAGCACTTGTCCAAAGCGACATTCTTTGGACTTAGGTCGAACCATAAGCCGGACCATCCAGAACTGCCGATGTTGACCAATGATATAGATGCAAATATCTTTACTCCTATCAATGTGATAGGATTCTGCCTCATCATACCTTGTTCCGGAGGTCCAAATGGACAAGATTTGGGCGGCAGTATTTGTCCAAAGCGACTCTCTTTGGACTCAGGTCGAATCATATAGATGCAAATATCTTTACTCCTATCAATGTGATAGGATTCTGCCTCATCATACCTTTTCCAGGAGGTCCAAATGCACAAGTTTTGGGCGGCAGCATTTGCCCAAACCGACTCTCTTTGGATTCAGGTCGAATCATAAACCGGAGCATACAGAATTGCCAATGTCGTCCAATGATATAGATGCAAATATCTTTACTCCTATGAATTTGACAGGATTCTGCCTCATCGTATATTGTACAGGGGGTCCAAATGTACAAGACTTGCGCGGTAGCCCTTGTCCAAAGCGACTCTTCTTGGACTCAGGTCGAATCATAAACCAGAGCATCCAGAATTGCCAATGTCGTCCAATGATATAGATGCAAATATCTTTACTCCTATCAATTTGACAGGACTCTGCCTCATCGTATCTTGTCCAGGGGGTCCAAATGTACAAGATTTGTTGCGGTAGCACTTGTCTAAAGCGACTCTTCTTGGACTCAGGTCGAATCATATGCCTGAACATCCAGAATTGCCAATGCCATCTAATGATATAGATGCAAATATCTTCTCTCCTATCAATGTGATAGGATTCTGCCTCATCATACCATTTCCAGGAGGTCCAAATGCACAAGTTTTAGGCGGCAGCATTTGCCCAAACCGACTCTCTTGGATTCAGGTCGAATCATAAACCAGAGCATCCAGAATTGCCAATGTCGTCCAATGATATAGATGCAAATATCTTTACTCCTATCAATGTGATAGGATTCTGCCTCATCGTATCTTATCCAGGGGGTCCAAATATACAAGACTTATTGCGGTAGCACTTGTCCAAAGCGACTCTTCATGGACTTAGGTCGAATCATATGCCTGAGCATCCAGAATTGCCAATGCCGTTTAATGATATAGATGCAAATATCTTCTCTCCTATCAATGTGACAGGATTCTGCCTCATCATACCTTGTTCCGGAGGTTCAAATTACAAGAGTTTTGCGGTAGCCCTTGTCCAAAGCGACTCTCTTTGCACTCAGGTCGAATCATAAGCCAGAGCATCCAGAATTGCCAATGTCGTCCAATGATATAGATGCAAATATCTTTACTCCTATCAATTTGACAGGTTTCTACCTCATCGTATCTTGTCCAGGGGATCCAAATGTACACGATTTGTTGCGGTACCACTTGTCCAAAGCGACATTCTTTGGACTTAGGTCGAACCATAAGCCGGACCATCCAGAATTGCCGATGTTGACCAATGATATAGATGCAAATAAATTTACTCCTATCAATGTGGTAGGATTCTGCCTCATCGTATCTTGTCCAGGGGGTCAAAATGTACAAGATTTGTTGCGGTAGCACTTGTCCAAAGCAACTCTTCTTGGACTTAGGTCGAATCATATGCCTGAGCATCCAGAATTGCCAATGCCGTTTATTGATATAGATGCAAATATCTTCTCTCCTATCAATGTGACAGGATTCTGCCTCATCATACCTTTTCCAGGAGGTCCAAATGGACAAGATTTGCTCGGCAGTATTTGTCCAAAGCGACTCTCTTGGATTCAGGTCGAATCATAAACCGGAGCATCCAGAATTGCCAATGTCGTCCAATGATATAGATGCAAATATCTTTACTCCTATCAATGTGATAGGATTCTGCCTCATCTTATCTTATCCAGGGGGTCCAAATGTACAAGACTTATTGCGGTAGCACTTGTCCGAAGCGACTCTCTTTGGCCTCCGGTCGAATCATATGCCGGAGCATCCAGAATTTCCAATGTCGTCCAGTGATATTGATGCAAATATCTTTACTCCTATCAATGTGATAGGATTCTGCCTCATCGTATCTTGTCCAGGGGGTCCAAATGTACACGATTTGTTGCGGTAGCACTTGTCCAATGCGACATTCTTTGGACTTAGGTCGAACCATAAGCCGGACCATCCAGAATTGCCGATGTTGACCAATGATATAGATGCAAATAAATTTACTCCTATCAATTTGACTAGATTCTGCCTCATCGTGTCTTGTCCAGGGGGTCCAAATGTACAAGATTTGTTGCGGTAGCACCTGTCCAAAGCGACTCTCCTTGGACTCAGGTCGAATCAAAAGCCTGAGCATCCAGAATTGCCAATGCCGTTTAATGATATAGATGCAAATATCTTCTCTCCTATCAATGTGACAGGATTCTGCCTCATCATATCTTGTCCAGGAGGTCCAAATGGACAAGATTTGGGCGGCAGTATTTGTCCAAAGCGACTCTCTTTGAACTCAGGTCGAATCATTTGCCGAACTTCCAGAATTGCCAATGTCGTCCAATGATATAGATGCAAATATCTTTACTCCTATCAATGTGGTAGGATTCTGCCTCATCTTATCTTATCCAGGGGGTCCAAATGTACAAGACTTATTGCGGTAGCACTTGTCCGAAGCGACTCTCTTTGGCCTCCGGTCGAATCATATGCCGGAGCATCCAGAATTTCCAATGTCGTCCAGTGATATTGATGCAAATATCTTTACTCCTATCAATGTGATAGGATTCTGCCTCATCGTATCTTGTCCAGGGGGTCCAAATGTACACGATTTGTTGCGGTAGCACTTGTCCAATGTGACATTCTTTGGACTTAGGTCGAACCATAAGCCGGACCATCCAGAATTGCCGATGTTGACCAATGATATAGATGCAAATAAATTTACTCCTATCAATTTGACTAGATTCTGCCTCATCGTGTCTTGTCCAGGGGGTCCAAATGTACAAGATTTGTTGCGGTAGCACCTGTCCAAAGCGACTCTCTTTGGACTCAGGTCGAATCATAAGCCGGGACATCCAGAATTGTCAATGTCGTCCAATGATATAGATGCAAATATCTTTACTGCTATCAATTTGACAGGATTCTGCCTCATCGTATCTTATCCAGGGGGTCCAAATGTACAAGATTTGTGCGGTAGCTGTGTCCAAAGCGACTCTCTTTGGCCTCCGGTCGAATCATATGCCGGAGCATCCAGAATTGCCAATGTCGTCCAGTGATATAGATGCAAATATCTTTACTCCTATCAATGTGATAGGATTCTGCCTCATCGTATCTTGTCCAGGGGGTCCAAATGTACAAGATTTGTTGCGGTAGCACTTGTCCAAAGCGACATTCTTTGGACTTAGGTCGAACCATAAGCCGGACCATCCAGAACTGCCGATGTTGACCAATGATATAGATGCAAATATCTTTACTCCTATCAATGTGATAGGATTCTGCCTCATCATACCTTGTTCCGGAGGTCCAAATGGACAAGATTTGGGCGGCAGTATTTGTCCAAAGCGACTCTCTTTGGACTCAGGTCGAATCATATAGATGCAAATATCTTTACTCCTATCAATGTGATAGGATTCTGCCTCATCATACCTTTTCCAGGAGGTCCAAATGCACAAGTTTTGGGCGGCAGCATTTGCCCAAACCGACTCTCTTTGGATTCAGGTCGAATCATAAACCGGAGCATCCAGAATTGCCAATGTCGTCCAATGATATAGATGCAAATATCTTTACTCCTATGAATTTGACAGGATTCTGCCTCATCGTATATTGTACAGGGGGTCCAAATGTACAAGACTTGCGCGGTAGCCCTTGTCCAAAGCGACTCTTCTTGGACTCAGGTCGAATCATAAACCAGAGCATCCAGAATTGCCAATGCCGTCCAATGATATAGATGCAAATATCTTTACTCCTATCAATTTGACAGGACTCTGCCTCATCGTATCTTGTCCAGGGGGTCCAAATGTACAAGATTTGTTGCGGTAGCACTTGTCTAAAGCGACTCTTCTTGGACTCAGGTCGAATCATATGCCTGAGCATCCAGAATTGCCAATGCCATCTAATGATATAGATGCAAATATCTTCTCTCCTATCAATGTGATAGGATTCTGCCTCATCATACCATTTCCAGGAGGTCCAAATGCACAAGTTTTAGGCGGCAGCATTTGCCCAAACCGACTCTCTTGGATTCAGGTCGAATCATAAACCAGAGCATCCAGAATTGCCAATGTCGTCCAATGATATAGATGCAAATATCTTTACTCCTATCAATGTGATAGGATTCTGCCTCATCGTATCTTATCCAGGGGGTCCAAATATACAAGACTTATTGCGGTAGCACTTGTCCAAAGCGACTCTTCATGGACTTAGGTCGAATCATATGCCTGAGCATCCAGAATTGCCAATGCCGTTTAATGATATAGATGCAAATATCTTCTCTCCTATCAATGTGACAGGATTCTGCCTCATCATACCTTGTTCCGGAGGTTCAAATTACAAGAGTTTTGCGGTAGCCCTTGTCCAAAGCGACTCTCTTTGCACTCAGGTCGAATCATAAGCCAGAGCATCCAGAATTGCCAATGTCGTCCAATGATATAGATGCAAATATCTTTACTCCTATCAATTTGACAGGTTTCTGCCTCATCGTATCTTGTCCAGGGGATCCAAATGTACACGATTTGTTGCGGTACCACTTGTCCAAAGCGACATTCTTTGGACTTAGGTCGAACCATAAGCCGGACCATCCAGAATTGCCGATGTTGACCAATGATATAGATGCAAATAAATTTACTCCTATCAATGTGGTAGGATTCTGCCTCATCGTATCTTGTCCAGGGGGTCAAAATGTACAAGATTTGTTGCGGTAGCACTTGTCCAAAGCAACTCTTCTTGGACTTAGGTCGAATCATATGCCTGAGCATCCAGAATTGCCAATGCCGTTTATTGATATAGATGCAAATATCTTCTCTCCTATCAATGTGACAGGATTCTGCCTCATCATACCTTTTCCAGGAGGTCCAAATGGACAAGATTTGCTCGGCAGTATTTGTCCAAAGCGACTCTCTTGGATTCAGGTCGAATCATAAACCGGAGCATCCAGAATTGCCAATGTCGTCCAATGATATAGATGCAAATATCTTTACTCCTATCAATGTGATAGGATTCTGCCTCATCTTATCTTATCCAGGGGGTCCAAATGTACAAGACTTATTGCGGTAGCACTTGTCCGAAGCGACTCTCTTTGGCCTCCGGTCGAATCATATGCCGGAGCATCCAGAATTTCCAATGTCGTCCAGTGATATTGATGCAAATATCTTTACTCCTATCAATGTGATAGGATTCTGCCTCATCGTATCTTGTCCAGGGGGTCCAAATGTACACGATTTGTTGCGGTAGCACTTGTCCAATGCGACATTCTTTGGACTTAGGTCGAACCATAAGCCGGACCATCCAGAATTGCCGATGTTGACCAATGATATAGATGCAAATAAATTTACTCCTATCAATTTGACTAGATTCTGCCTCATCGTGTCTTGTCCAGGGGGTCCAAATGTACAAGATTTGTTGCGGTAGCACCTGTCCAAAGCGACTCTCCTTGGACTCAGGTCGAATCAAAAGCCTGAGCATCCAGAATTGCCAATGCCGTTTAATGATATAGATGCAAATATCTTCTCTCCTATCAATGTGACAGGATTCTGCCTCATCATATCTTGTCCAGGAGGTCCAAATGGACAAGATTTGGGCGGCAGTATTTGTCCAAAGCGACTCTCTTTGAACTCAGGTCGAATCATTTGCCGAACTTCCAGAATTGCCAATGTCGTCCAATGATATAGATGCAAATATCTTTACTCCTATTGATTTGACAGGATTCTGCCTCATCGTATCTTGTCCAGGGGGTCCAAATGTACAAGATTTGTTGCGGTAGCACTTGTCCAAAGCGACTCTTCTTGGACTTACGTCGAATCATATGCCTGAGCATCCAGAATTGCCAATGCAGTCTAATGATATAGATGCAAATATCTTCTCTTCTATCAATGTGACAGGATTCTGCCTCATCATACCTTTTCCAGGAGGTCCAAATGCACAAGTTTTGGGCGGCAGCATTTGCCCAAAGCGACTCTCTTGGATTCAGGTCGAATCATAAACCGGAGCATCCAGAATTGCCAATGTCGTCCAATGATATAGATGCAAATATCTTTACTCCTATCAATGTGATAGGATTCTGCCTCATCTTATCTTATCCAGGGGGTCCAAATGTACACGATTTGTTGCGGTAGCACTTGTCCAATGCGACATTCTTTGGACTTAGGTCGAACCATAAGCCGGACCATCCAGAATTGCCGATGTTGACCAATGATATAGATGCAAATAAATTTACTCCTATCAATTTGACAAGATTCTGCCTCATCGTGTCTTGTCCAGGGGGTCCAAATGTACAAGATTTGTTGCGGTAGCACCTGCCCAAAGCGACTCTCCTTGGACTCAGGTCGAATCAAAAGCCTGAGCATCCAGAATTGCCAATGCCGTTTAATGATATAGATGCAAATATCTTCTCTCCTATCAATGTGACAGGATTCTGCCTCATCATATCTTGTCCAGGAGGTCCAAATGGACAAGATTTGGGCGGCAGTATTTGTCCAAAGCGACTCTCTTTGAACTCAGGTCGAATCATTTGCCGAACTTCCAGAATTGCCAATGTCGTCCAATGATATACATGCAAATATCTTTACTCCTATTAATTTGACAGGATTCTGCCTCATCGTATCTTGTCCAGGGGGTCCAAATGTACAAGATTTGTTCTGGTAGCACTTGTCCAAAGCGACTCTTCTTGGACTCAGGTCGAATCATATGCCTGAGCATCCAGAATTGCCAATGCCGTCTAATGATATAGATGCAAATATCTTCTCTCCTATCAATGTGACAGGATTCTGCCTCATCATACCTTGTTCCGGAGGTTCAAATGTACAAGATTTGTGCGGTAGCCCTTGTCCAAAGCGACTCTCTTTGGACTCAGGTCGAATCATAAGCCGGGACATCCAGAATTGCCAATGTCGTCCAATGATATAGATGCAAATATCTTTACTGCTATCAATTTGACAGGATTCAACCTCATCGTATCTTATCCAGGTGGTCCAAATGTACAAGATTTGTGCGGTAGCTGTGTCCAAAGCGACTCTCTTTGGCCTCCGGTCGAATCATATGCCGGAGCATCCAGAATTGCCAATGTCGTCCAGTGATATAGATGCAAATATCTTTACTCCTATCAATGTGGTAGGATTCTGCCTAATCGTATCTTGTCCAGGGGGTCAAAATGTACAAGATTTGTTGCGGTAGCACTTGTCCAAAGCGACTCTTCTTGGACTTAGGTCGAATCATATGCCTGAGCATCCAGAATTGCCAATGCCGTCTAATGATATAGATGCAAATATCTTCTCTCCTATCAATGTGACAGGATTCTGCCTCATCATACCTTTTCCAGGAGGTCCAAATGCACAAGTTTTGGGCGGCAGCATTTGCCCAAACCGACTCTCTTGGATTCAGGTCGAATCATAAACCGGAGCATCCAGAATTGCCAATGTCGTCCAATGATATAGATGCAAATATCTTTACTCCTATCAATGTGATAGGATTCTGCCTCATCTTATCTTATCCAGGGGGTCCAAATGTACAAGACTTATTGCGGTAGCACTTGTCCAAAACGACTCTCCTTGGACTCAGGTCGAATCATATGCCGATCTTCCAGAATTGCCAATGTCGTTCAATGATATAGATGCAAACATCATCACTCCTATCAATTTGACAGGATTCTGCCTCATCGTATCTTGTCCAGGAGGTTCAAATGTACAAGATTTGTGCGGTAGCACTTGTCCAATGCGACATTCTTTGGACTTAGGTCGAACCATATGCCGGACCATCCAGAATTGCCGATGTTGGCCAATGATATAGATGCAAATAAATTTACTCCTATCAATTTGACAAGATTCTGCCTCATCGTGTCTTGTCCAGGGGGTCCAAATGTACAAGATTTGTTGCGGTAGCACCTGTCCAAAGCGACTCTCCTTGGACTCAGGTCGAATCAAAAGCCTGAGCATCCAGAATTGCCAATGCCGTTTAATGATATAGATGCAAATATCTTCTCTCCTATCAATGTGACAGGATTCTGCCTCATCATATCTTGTCCAGGAGGTCCAAATGGACAAGATTTGGGCGGCAGTATTTGTCCAAAGCGACTCTCTTTGAACTCTGGTCGAATCATTTGCCGATCTTCCAGAATTGCCAATGTCGTCCAATGATATAGATGCAAATATCTTTACTCCTATTAATTTGACAGGATTCTGCCTCATCGTATCTTGTCCAGGGGGTCCAAATGTACAAGATTTGTGCGGTAGCTGTGTCCAAAGCGACTGTCTTTGGCCTCCGGTCGAATCATATGCCGGAGCATCCAGAATTGCCAATGTCGTCCAGTGATATAGATGCAAATATCTTTACTCCTATCAATGTGATAGGATTCTGCCTCATCGTGTCTTGTCCAGGGGGTCCAAATGTACAAGATTTGTTGCGGTAGCACCTGTCCAAAGCGACTCTCCTTGGACTCAGGTCGAATCAAAAGCCTGAGCATCCAGAATTGCCAATGCCGTTTAATGATATAGATGCAAATATCTTCTCTCCTATCAATGTGACAGTATTCTGCCTCATCATATCTTGTCCAGGAGGTCCAAATGGACAAGATTTGTGCGGCAGTATTTGTCCAAAGCGACTCTCTTTGAACTCAGGTCGAATCATTTGCCGATCTTCCAGAATTGCCAATGTCGTCCAATGATATAGATGCAAATATCTTTACTCCTATTAATTTGACAGGATTCTGCCTCATCGTATCTTGTCCAGGGGGTCCAAATGTACAAGATTTGTTGTGGTAGCACTTGTCCAAAGCGACATTCTTTGGACTTAGGTCGAAACATAAGCCGGACCATCCAGAATTGCCAATGTTGACCAATGATATAGATGCAAATAAATTTACTCCTATCAATTTGACAAGATTCTGCCTCATCGTGTCTTGTCCAGGGGGTCCAAATGTACAAGATTTATTTCGGTAGCACCAGTCCAAAGCGACTCTCCTTCGACTCAGGTCGAATCAAAAGCCTGAGCATCCAGAATTGCCAATGCCGTTTAATGATATAGATGCAAATATCTTCTCTCCTATCAATGTGACAGGATTCTGCCTCATCATATCTTGTCCAGGAGGTCCAAATGGACAAGATTTGGGCGGCAGTATTTGTCCAAAGCGACTCTCTTTGAACTCAGGTCGAATCATTTGCCGATCTTCCAGAATTGCCAATGTCGTCCAATGATATAGATGCAAATATCTTTACTCCTATTAATTTGACAGGATTCTGCCTCATCGTATCTTGTCCAGGGAGTCCAAATGTACAAGATTTGTTGTGGTAGCACTTGTCCAAAGCGACTCTTCTTGGACTCAGGTCGAATCATATGCCTGAGCATCCAGAATTGCCAATGCCGTCTAATGATATAGATGCAAATATCTTCTCTCCTATCAATGTGACAGGATTCTGCCTCATCATACCTTGTTCCGAAGGTTCAAATGTACAAGATTTGTGCGGTAGCCCTTGTCCAAAGCGACATTCTTTGGACTTAGGTCGAACCATAAACCGGACCATCCAGAATTGCCGATGTTGACCAATGATATAGATGCAAATATCTTTACTCCTATCAATTTGACAGGACTCTGCCTCATCGTATCTTGTCCAGGGGGTCCAAATGTACAAGTTTTGTTGCGGTAGCACTTGTCCAAAGCGACTCTCCTTGGACTCAGGTCGATCAATAAGCCGAAGCATCCAGAATTGCCAATGTCGTGCAATGATATAGATGCAAATATCATTACTGCTATCTTTTTGACAGGATTCTGCCTCATCGTATCTTGTCCACGAGGTTCAAATGTACAAGATTTGTGCGGTAGCACTTGTCCAAAGCGACATTCTATGGACTTAGGTCGAACGATAAGCCGGACCATCCAGAACTGCCGATGTTGACCAATGATATAGATGCAAATATCTTTACTCCTATTAATGTGATAGGATTCTGCCTCATCATACTTTGTTCCGGAGGTTCAAATGTACAAGATTTGTTGCGGTAGCACTAGTCCAAAGCGACTCTCCTTGGACTCAGGTCGAATCATATGCCTGAGCATCCAGAATTGCCAATGTCGTCCAATGATATAGATGCAAATATCTTCACTCCTATCAATGTGACAGGATTCTGCCTCATCATACCTTTTCCAGGAGGTCCAAATGCACACGTTTTGGGCGGCAGCATTTGCCCAAACCGACTCTCTTTGGATTCAGGTCGCATCATAAACCGGAGCATCCAGAATTGCAAATGTCGTCCAATGATATAGATGCAAATATCTTTACTCCTATCAATTTGACAGGATTCTGCCTCATCGTATATTGTCCAGGGGGTCCAAATGTACAAGATTTATTTCGGTAGCACCAGTCCAAAGCGACTCTCCTTCGACTCAGGTCGAATCAAAAGCCTGAGCATCCAGAATTGCCAATGCCGTTTAATGATATAGATGCAAATATCTTCTCTCCTATCAATGTGACAGGATTCTGCCTCATCATATCTTGTCCAGGAGGTCCAAATGGACAAGATTTGGGCGGCAGTATTTGTCCAAAGCGACTCTCTTTGAACTCAGGTCGAATCATTTGCCGATCTTCCAGAATTGCCAATGTCGTCCAATGATATAGATGCAAATATCTTTACTCCTATTAATTTGACAGGATTCTGCCTCATCGTATCTTGTCCAGGGAGTCCAAATGTACAAGATTTGTTGTGGTAGCACTTGTCCAAAGCGACTCTTCTTGGACTCAGGTCGAATCATATGCCTGAGCATCCAGAATTGCCAATGCCGTCTAATGATATAGATGCAAATATCTTCTCTCCTATCAATGTGACAGGATTCTGCCTCATCATACCTTGTTCCGAAGGTTCAAATGTACAAGATTTGTGCGGTAGCCCTTGTCCAAAGCGACATTCTTTGGACTTAGGTCGAACCATAAACCGGACCATCCAGAATTGCCGATGTTGACCAATGATATAGATGCAAATATCTTTACTCCTATCAATTTGACAGGACTCTGCCTCATCGTATCTTGTCCAGGGGGTCCAAATGTACAAGTTTTGTTGCGGTAGCACTTGTCCAAAGCGACTCTCCTTGGACTCAGGTCGATCAATAAGCCGAAGCATCCAGAATTGCCAATGTCGTGCAATGATATAGATGCAAATATCATTACTGCTATCTTTTTGACAGGATTCTGCCTCATCGTATCTTGTCCACGAGGTTCAAATGTACAAGATTTGTGCGGTAGCACTTGTCCAAAGCGACATTCTATGGACTTAGGTCGAACGATAAGCCGGACCATCCAGAACTGCCGATGTTGACCAATGATATAGATGCAAATATCTTTACTCCTATTAATGTGATAGGATTCTGCCTCATCATACTTTGTTCCGGAGGTTCAAATGTACAAGATTTGTTGCGGTAGCACTAGTCCAAAGCGACTCTCCTTGGACTCAGGTCGAATCATATGCCTGAGCATCCAGAATTGCCAATGTCGTCCAATGATATAGATGCAAATATCTTCACTCCTATCAATGTGACAGGATTCTGCCTCATCATACCTTTTCCAGGAGGTCCAAATGCACACGTTTTGGGCGGCAGCATTTGCCCAAACCGACTCTCTTTGGATTCAGGTCGCATCATAAACCGGAGCATCCAGAATTGCAAATGTCGTCCAATGATATAGATGCAAATATCTTTACTCCTATCAATTTGACAGGATTCTGCCTCATCGTATATTGTCCAGGGGGTACAAATGTACAAGACTTGTGCGGCAGCACTTGACAAAAACCAATCTCTTTGACTCAGGTCGAATCATATGCCGAGCATCCAGAATTGCCAATGTCGTCCAATGATATAGATGCAAATATCTTTACTCCTATCAATGTGATAGGATTCTGCATCATACCTTGTACAGGAGGTCCAAATGTACAAGACTTATTGCGGTAGCACTTGTCCGAAGCGACTCTCTTTGGCCTCCGGTCGAATCATTTGCCGGAGCATCCAGAATTGCCAATGTCGTCCAGTGATATTGATGCAAATATCTTTACTCCTATCAATGCGATAGGATTCTGCCTTATCGTATCTTGTCCAGGGGGTCCAAATGTACACGATTTGTTGCGGTAGCACTTGTCCAAAGCGACATTCTTTGGACTTATGTCGAAACATAAGCCGGACCATCCAGAATTGCCGATGTTGACCAATGATATAGATGCAAATATCTTTACTCCTATCAATGTGATAGGATTCTGCCTCATCGTATCTTGTCCAGGGGGTCCAAATGTATACGATTTGTTGCGGTAGCACTTGTCCAAAGCGACATTCTTTGGACTAATGTCGAACCATAAGCCGGACCATCCAGAATTGCCGATGTTCACCAATGATATAGATGCAAATATCTTTACTCCTATTAATTTGACAGAATTCTGCCTCATCGTATCTTGTCAAGGGGGTCCAAATGTACAAGATTTGTTGCGGTAGCATTTGTCCAAAACGACTCTCCTTGGACTCAGGTCGAATCATAAGCCTGAGCATCCAGAATTGCCAATGTCGTCCAATGATATAGATGCAAATATCTTCACTCCTATCAATTTGACAGGATTCGGCCTCATCATATCTTGTCCAGGAGGTCCAAATGGACAACATTTGGGCGGCAGTATTTGTCCAAAGCGACTCTCTTTGAACTCAGGTCGAATCATATGCCGAACTTCCAGAATTGCCGATGTTGACCAATGATATAGATGCAAATATCTTTACTCCTATCAATTTGACAGGATTCTGGCTCATCATGTCTTGTCCAGGATGATCAAGTGTAGAAGATGTGTGCGGTAGCACTAGACAAAAGCGAAACTCCTTGGACTCAGGTCGATCCATAAGCCGAAGCATCCAGAATTGCCAATGTCGTGCAATGATATAGATGCAAATATCTTTACTGCTACCAATTTGACAGGATTCTGCCTCATCGTATCTTGTCCACGAGGTTCAAATGTACAAGATTTGTGCGGTAGCACTTGTCCAAAGCGACATTCTTTGGACTTAGGTCGAACCATATTCCGGACCATCCAGAACTGCCGATGTTGACCAATGATATAGATGCAAATATCTTTACTCCTATCAATGTGAGAGGATTCTGCCTCATCATACCTTGTTCCGGAGGTTCAAATGTACAAGATTTGTTGCGGTAGCACTTGTCCAAAGCGACTCTCCTTGGACTCAGGTCGAATCATATGCCTGAGCATCCAGAATTGCCAATGCCGTCTAATGATATAGATGCAAATATCTTCTCTCCTATCAATGTGACAGGATTCTGCCTCATCATACCTTTTCCACGAGGTCCAAATGCACAAGGTTTGGGCGGCAGCATTTGCCCAAACCGACTCTCTTTGGATTCAGGTCGAATCATAAACCGGAGCATCCAGAATTGCCAATGTCGTCCAATGATATAGATGCAAATATCTTTACTCCTATCAATTTGACAGGATTCTGCCTCATCGTATATTGTCCAGGGGGTCCAAATGTACAAGACTTGTGCGGTAGCAC